>WNWK01015727.1:40000-46947 GCA_009830355.1 Cherax destructor
GCATTTCATAATACTGTACATAATTCTTGTTCATATTACATTGTGTTTAAAATTTAGTAGGCCTTGTCTGAGACCAGGCTGCCTCGGTAGATTCCACAAAAAAAAGGATTCTGGTCAAATCCTGGATTGGTCATTATGCATGGAGAGGTCACCCAACACCTGCTCCCTTCATACTAGTTAAAGGCTCTTGATCCAAGGTATTAGAGCTCCCCTTCCTTGGACCAACCCAGATTGCCTCCAATTTCCCAGGTGCTGTATGACCCTTACTGGTTTAGTGCCTCTATGTGAATAACATAATTATGAGAATCTCAACACCTGCTGCCAAAAAATTTCATTTAAATGCCCTTCATTATTACCCATTTCTTGGCTTTTCATAATCTATTATTACTTTTTCCTCTGTATTTGTTCTTATAAGATTTTGGTGTTCATGGCTTTGTCGATAGCATCCTCAGCTCATGCAATGAGGGGTCCAGGATCGATTCCCAGCATAGGTGAAACATTGGACTTGTTTTCTTATACCTGCTGCCCTGTTCACCTGGCAGTAAGTAGGTATACCTGGGTGTTAGTGGACTGGTGTGGGTCACATCCTGGGGGGACAAGATTAACCTAAGTTGCCCGAAATGCTCTGCCTAACCAGGGGCTTTTTTTATTCTTTGCAAGTGTTGTCAGCTAGGTTTCTTATCAGTTGTATCATGTAATTGTAGAAATAAAGATTATTATTATTTTTTATATTTTATATTATTATTATTATTATTATTATTATTATTATTGCCTTAATTTTTTCAAATGCTTGAAGAGAAAAAAATTCTTCATCTCATAAATGTGCAGACTTTGGAAATACCGGACAAAATTTCCTAGGATGGTAGATTGGGAAAAAAAGGACAAAGTTTGTTGGTTATAGAATTGTCAGTTACTGTTACCATCACAGAAAAACAATTTTGTCTTCATCTACCACACTCACCATTCCCAGTTGCTTGTTTCTTCCCCATTAGTCAGTTAAATTGAGGATTTACTGTACACTGAGTTAGAGCTTGGTTGTGTCATACACACAGAAGATATGGGTAATGTTATCAGTATCTAAATGCAGGAAAGTAACATTAATATAATTCAGCACTGTATGGGCAAATCCCCAGATTAGAAAATTTCCTAATTTGCAAGCTTCCTAATTTGTGAACATCCTAATTTGCAAGTGTTCTAATTTGTAAGTATCCTAGTTAGTGAGATTCCTATTTGCAAGCTTCCTAATTTGTGAGTTTCATAATTTGTGGCCTTCCTAATTTGTGAACCTTTATTATCTAACAATTTTACTGATGAGCAACCCTTGAATAGATTTGATTATTCGTGGTTTTCTTCAGAATGCTCATTTTTGTAGTGTTTGGAGTAAGACCCTTTAATTGAAAATTAACCATAAAATTTCATTCAAAATGTACTCATTGGCTTTCCCTGTCCAGTTTTAAGTGATATTTGAAGAGACAAGTCCTGTCACACAAAATATGCCTAAATTTGAAACCAAATTTATTCTTATGTAATTCTGTGTTCTCAGAGTCTAGATTCAAGGGATCTCTAAGAATGTAACCACCACGAATATGGAGGGATTATACACAAATAACCCACACATAGGAGAAAGGACCTCTGTGTGGGTTATTTGTGTATTGTTCCAGTCACGGTGTTGTGCCTTTTTGTTTTTAATGGGGGGATTGACTTTACGGTTTACAGTTTTATCATAATTAAGTTAAACAATCATTTTAAAATACAGTACTACATGTACAAGGAAACCTGGCCACAGACTGGGCTTATAGAGTAGAAAAACCCTTAAAACCAGTCACAGGTATGTCACATTATATTAGTATACACAGTATTATTCAGTACCACATATTTTATTATTGAAGGAAAGTACATATTCCTATTGTTCTGTAATAAATTTTTATGCTGTATTCTCAAACAAATGTGCACTTTCAGGAGATTCATGCGACCCAACGCTGCAAAAATGGGAGATCCTATGTATCGAATAATTTTATGTCATGGGCCCAATAAACATGAAATTTTGGTTTGGGGTGCCATGACTCTTGGAGAACTGACACAGAAGGTCAGTGTTTTTGCTCTTTTTAAATGCGCTGTCTAACTTCTTAAATTCAGTAATATTCTTTCTAGAGTGATTCTGAATACTATTTTGACTACATACCTCTTTTTTGCATAGAATATCCACAGTATATTAACATAAGCGACTAAAATGCCAGAAGCAAGGGGCTAGTAATCCCTTCTCTTGTATAAATTACTAAATTTAAAAAGAAAAACTTTCGTCTTTTTTTTTAGGTCACCATTCCTTGGTGGGATACAGCTGGTTCATTGAAAAGAAAATAATAGACTGGTTGTTCTAAGCCACCCATAGAAACTGTAGCCTGGGGAAAGTAAATGTGTGTTACCCTCCTCCTTAGTGACAATTGTTATTCCTCATAATTCACACTCCATTGTATTGCTGCTTGATGCTCTGCATGGACTAATTTCTCCACCTTCATTTAAAATATTACGAAGGATAGGTATAAATAAGAAATATACAAAGTTCTACACTATATGTGAAAATAGTGTCAATTAATTTGCAGCATTCCCAAAAGAGAGACAGCCCTAACAATAAAAATAGTTCAATAGAAATTGCTGAAGAACTGTGAAGAGAAATGATGGGCTTGAAATTAGTTATAAATTTTGCATTGTAATTTCTTCCTATATTGCATATTTCCAGTGTACTACTATACATATATAGTTCCACTTTATAGCAAGTGTGACTGTTTTGGCTTTATTTTCAGTATTTATATATGGTATGTGATCAAGTAACCTTCAATTTTCACTATATATTAAGCATTCTGCTTGACGTAATATTATTGTGCATGAAATTAAGGCTTCTCTTCAATATTGCAGATAGAAGAGGTTACTCACATTCCTCATTGTAATCAGAAAATCATCTTCAAAGGAAGGAACTTAACAGAGTACAATGTAACTCTAGCTACATATGGTATATCTTCCGGGGCTAAAATAATGGTTCTAGGCAAAAGGTTCGACCCAGAGGATGATGCCAACTTTCAAGCTGTTGTCCAGGTGAGACACTAACTCAGGGGTTCTCAACCCAGGGGTCGCGATCCCATCTAGGAGGGTCGCAATAACTTTGTAGAAGTTTCACCTGACCTCTCTACTATTTAAGCCTCATTTTCAGTATGCTCTGTATAGGATTGATAAAATCCCAGGTGGGCAAAACATTCCCTTAATAATATATCCTCCCCACTAAAGGTTGGGAGCTGCTGGTTTATCTTGTACATTTTGTTAGTTTTATATTCACAAAAAATATATAATAAATTATACGGTACTGTATTTGTATTTAAGAGTTACCAGCTGGATGAATACTCTTCCTGTGATGTAAGAGATTCATCCCCACCTTAAAAGCTAGGCCTTTAACCGAAATGGCCTTTAACCAAAATAATATTCCCCATAAGAATTAATGTAAATACAATTAATCCGTTCCAGACAAAAATATTCAAAAAATAATTTTTTTAACAATTAAATTAGTATTACATACCTTTATTGAAGACTATTGCTGGCTTCTGGAAGATAGGGAAGAGGAAATAGAGAGGAGTTAGTTTTTGGAAGGGGAATCCCCCTCCAAAAGGACTTCAGGTAACAAGTCCCTCTCTGGGGTTACTTCCTTCTTTTCTTTAATGCCACTAGGACCAGCTTGAGAGTCACTAGAACCTTGTCTAGAAAATAAGTGTCCAGAGTGCTCTGTTTCTGGTGCCTCTTTAACATTTCCTGAAGTGGGACAAGGTTTTGTCACTAAACATGTTGCAGATATGGCTTGTTTCAGCTTGGTCAGGATGGTGTTTTTCAACAAAACTTTGTAACCTATTCCACATTCCATACGTTTCCTTAATCACTGAAGAAGGCACCTCCTCTCTCTCTCTCCCTCCTCCTGTGAAGCAAGTTCCTGAGCTGTGGTCTGTTGCTGTTCCAGATGAAGCTCTTGCAGCTCTTCAGTTGTTAGCTCTACCCTGTGGTCCTCCACCAACTCTTCCACATCCTCACCACTCACCTCCAACCCCAGGTTGTTCCCCAATGTCACAATATCTTCCAAATCCCTCTGTTGGACACAATCTGGCCACAGTGGTCTCCAAGCAGAGTTCAAAGTCCTGGTAGTCACTCCCTCCTAAGCCTTACCTAGATATTGAAGTGAATCTTCCAGAACTCTCTAAGGGTCAATTCAGTGTCTGAGGTCATTTCAAAGCACTTTTGAAACACTGCTTTGGTGTACAGTTTCTTGAAGTTAGAAATGACCTGCTGGTCCATGGGCTGGAGAAGAGGAGTGGTGTTAGGAGGCAAGAACTTCACTTTTATAAATTTGAAGTCCCTAGACATTTGGTCTTCCAAGTCTGGAGGATGTGCAGGAGCATTGTCCAGTACCAGGAGGCACTTGAGTCCCAAATTGTTATCCTGAAGGTATTTTTTCACACTTGGGCCAAACACATCATCAACCCAATCTTTGAAAATTGACCTATGACCCATGCATTTTGACTTGATTTCCACATCACACACAATCTTTTCTTGTGAACATAATGTTTCGTGAACATTCTGGGAGTTTCAGAGTGATACACGAGTAAAGGCTTCACTTTGAAATCCCCACTTGCATTGCTACACAACATGAGAGTTAGCCTGTCTTTCATAGGCTTGTGTCCACGCAGTGTCTTTTCCTCCTGCGTGATGTAGGTCCTGTTGGGCATTTTCTTCCAAAACAGGCCTGTTTCGGTCACAGTTAAACACTTGTTGGGGTTTCAGATTTTCACTCTTTATGTAGTCCTGAAATTCCTGCACAAACTTTTCAGCAGAATGTTTGTCTGAACTTGCAGCCTCACCATGCCTTACAACACTGTGTATGCCACTACGCTTCTTAAATCTCTCAAACCAGCCTTTGCTGGCCCTAAATTCACTACCAGCAGCACTTGTTCCAGGAGTTTTCTTCACAAGATCTTCATGCAAACGCCTTGCCTTCTCACAAATAACAGACTCCACTACACTGTCTCCTACCATTTGTTTTTCTTTAATCCACAATAATAATAACTTTTCCATTTGTTCCATTATTGGTGACCTTTGTTTCGTAGACAGCAACCACCCAGGGAGGTACTACCGTCCTGCCAGGTGACTGTGAAATAGAAACCTGAAACTGTTTTACATGATGGTAGGATTGCTGGTGTCTTTTTTCTGTCTCATAAACACGCTGGATAACAGGTATATCTAGCTACTTCTACTTACACTTTAGGTCACACTACACTGGCATACACATGCATATATATACATACACACATCTAGGTTTTTCTTCTTTTTCTTAATAGCTCTTGTTCTTTTTATTTTCTCTATTGTCCATGGGGAAGTGGAAAAGAATCTTTCCTCCGTAAGCAATGCGTGTCGTATGAGGCGACTAAGATGCCGGGAGCAATGGGCTAGTAACCCCTTCTCCTGTACAAATCTACTAAAAACGAGAAGAAGAAAACTTTATAAAACTGGGTTGTCTGAATGTGCGTGGATGTAGTGCGGATGATAAGAAAGAGATGATTGCCGATGTTATGAATGAAAAGAAGTTGGATGTCCTGGCCCTAAGCGAAACAAAGCTGAAGGGGGTAGGCGAGTTTCAGTGGGGAGAAATAAATGGGATTAAGTCAGGAGTATCTGAGAGAGTTAGAGCTAAGGAAGGGGTAGCAATAATGTTGAAGGATCAGTTATGGAAGGAAAAGAGGGAATATGAATGTGTAAATTCAAGGATTATGTGGATTAAAATAAGGGTCGGATGCGAAAAGTGGGTCATAATAAGCGTGTATGCACCTGGAGAGGAGAGGAGTGTAGAGAGAGAGAGAGATTTTGGGAGATGTTAAGAGAATGTATAGGAACTTTTGAACCAAATGAGAGAGTAATTGTGGTAGGGGACCTAAATGCTAAAGTGGGAGAAACATGCAGAGAGGGTGTAGTAGGTAAGTTTGGGGTGCCAGGTGTAAATGATAATGGAAGCCCTTTGATTGAACTTTGTATAGAAAGGGTTTAGTTATAGGTAATACATATTTTAAGAAAAGAGGATAAATAAGTATACAAGATATGATGTAGGGCGTAATGACAGTAGTTTGTTGGACTATGTATTGGTAGATAAAAGACTGTTGAGTAGACTTCAGGATGTACATGTTTATAGAGGGGCCACAGATATATCAGATCCTTTTTAGTTATAGCTACAGTGGGAGTAAAAGGTAGATGGGATACAAGGAAAATAGAATCAGTAAGTAAGAGAAAGGGGAAGGTTTATAAACTAAAAGAGGAGGCAGTTAGGGTAAGATATAAACAACTATTGGAGGATAGATGGGCTAGTGAGAGTGTAGGCAATGGGGTCGAAAATGTATGGGGTAAATTTAAAAATGTAGTGTTAGAGTGTTCAGCAGAAGTTTGTGGTTACAGGCGAGTGGGTGCGGAGGGAAGAGGAGCGATTGGTGGAATGATGATGTAAAGAGAGTAGTAAGGGAGAAAAAGTTAGCATATGAGAGGTTTTTACAAAGTAGAAGTGATGCAAGGAGGGAAGAGTATATGGAGAGAAAAAGAGAGGTTAAAAGAGTGGTGAAGCAATGTAAAAAGAGAGCAGATGAGAGAGTGGGTGAGATGTTATCAGCAAATTTTGTTGAAAATAAGAAAAAGTTTTGGAATGAGATTAATAAGTTGAGGAAGCCTAGAGAACAAATGGATTTGACAGTTAAAAATAGGAGAGGAGTTATTAAATGGAGAGTTAGAGGTATCGGGAAGATGGAGAGAATATTTTGAGGAGTTGTTAAATGTTGATGAAGACAGGGAAGCTGTGATTTCGTGGTGTAGGGCAAGGAGGAATAACATCTTGTAGGAGTGTGGAAGAGCCAGTTGTGGGTGTAGGGAAGTTCGTG
>WNWK01015728.1:0-30000 GCA_009830355.1 Cherax destructor
ACTTAGAGAACACTTATCAACTGTGGACTGGGGTGAAGAAGAGAGGTATCAATATGACAGTTTTCTTAACACTATACAGGCTGCCCAAAGAACATTTATCCCGTATAAAGAAATTAGATCAAGTAGAAATGACCCAAAATGGATGAATAATAGGCTCAAATATCTTTTAGGGCAGAAGAAAGGAATTTATAGGCGCATAAAAAGAGGTGAGGTCATCTTATAAATCAGTATACTGACATTAAGAGGACGTTAAAAAGGGAATAAGAAAAGCTAAACGGGACTATGAAATTAAAGTTGCTAGGGATTCAAAACTAACCCAAAAAGTTTTTCCAGGTTTATAGAACAAAAGTTAGGGATAAGATGGGTCCCCTTAAAAATAACTTTGGGCATCTTACTGACAAGGAGAATGATATGTGCTCTATTTTTAATAATTATTTTCTCTCGGTTTTCACACAGGAAGACATTAAAAATATCCCAGTAATTAATTTTACAGAGGCCCAGAAGAAGATAAATTATGTAATATCACAGTCACTAGCGAAATGATTATGAAACAGCTGGACCGACTGAAACAAAATAAATCGCCGGGTCCTGATGAGCTTTTGCAAGGGTTCTTAAGGAATGCAAAATGGAACTCTGTGAACCAATATCTAACATTTTTAATTTATCTCTTCAAACAGGTGTAGTGTCTGATATGTGGAAGATGGCTAATGTAATTCCTATTTTAAAGCAGGGGACAAGTCACTACCGTCAAATTACCGCCCAATAAGCCTGACCTCAATTGTAGGCAAATTACTAGAGTCAATTATAGCTGATATTATTAGAAGCCATCTAGATAACCATAATTTGATTAATGATACCCAGCATGGATTCACGGGGGGCCGTTCCTGCCTATCTAATTTATTAACCTTCTTCAGTAAAGCTTTTGAGGCTGTTGATCACGATAAAGAATTCGATATTGTTTATTTAGACTTTAGTAAGGCTTTTGATAGAGTACCGCACCAGAGACTGTTAAAGAAAGTGGCAGCTCATGGCATTGGGGAAAAGTGCTGTCATGGATCGAGTCATGGCTCACCAATAGGAAGCAGAGAGTGTGCATAAATGGGGTTAAATCCGAATGGGGACTTGTAACAAGTGGTGTTCCACAGGGATCAGTCTTAGGCCCATTGTTATTTATAATATATATCAATGACCTTGATGAGGGAATTACTAGTGATATGAGCAAATTCGCCGACGACACGAAGATAGGTAGGATAATTGATTCAAACATAGATGTCATAGAACTTCAGGAAGATTTAGACAAACTTAATTCGTGGTCAGAAAAGTGGCAGATGCAGTTCAATGTAGATAAATGCAAGGTTCTGAAGCTCGGGAGTGTCCATAACCCAAGCACTTATAAGTTAAATAACGTAGAACTTAGCCATACAGATTGCGAGAAGGACTTGGGGGTGATGGTAAGCAGCAACCTTAAACCAAGACAGCAATGCCTAAGCGTACGTAATAAGGCAAATAGATTACTGGGATTTATATCAAAAGTGTTAGCAACAGAAGTCCAGAGGTTATATTACAGCTTTATACATCATTAGTAAGGCCTCACCTAGATTACGCAGCTCAGTTCTGGTCTCCATATTACAGAATGGACATAAATTCGTTAGAAAACATTCAGCGTAGAATGACTAAATTAATACATAGCATTAGAAATCTTCCTTACGAAGAAAGATTGAAGACCCTAAAATTACATTCACTTGTAAGACGTAGAATGAGGGAGACATGATCGAGGTATACAAGTGGAAAATGGGTATTAACAAAGGGGATATAAATAAGGTCTTGAGGATATCTCTCCAAGAGAGAACCCGCAATAATGGATTCAAGTTAGATAAGTTTAGATTTAGAAAGGATATAGGAAAGTATTGGTTTGGAAATAGGGTAGTTGATGAGTGGAACAGTCTGCCTAGTAGGGTTATTGAAGCTAGGACCTTGGGTAGTTTCAAATTTAGGTTGGATAAATTCATGAGTGAGAGGGGTTGGATTTGAGTGGGACTCGCGCATGAGTGGGTAGAATTGTCAAAGCTTATTTCTTGGGTAGCTTTGAAAATTGGGTTGAGCAAATATTCTGTTAGTGGGATGGATTGTGAAGGACCTGCCTAGTATGGGCCAACAGGCCTGCTGCAGTGTTCCTCCTTTCTTATGTTCTCTTATGTTCTTATGAGAGGCAATGCTGAAGCATCTACTCTGCCAGAGGGATTGAGAGGCAATGGTGACGCGTCACTGTGCACTGTAAATACGAGAGAGAGGCGTCGCAGGCTTCGTCACAAATCGTAAAGAATCTTGACAGCAGAGACATAAAGGGTGGCTCTTATATACTGGCCTCAGGTGCTAAGTAGGAACATAGGAGCAGGCCTGTTGGCAGGCCCTTCACAATCAATCCCACTAACAGAATATTTACCCAACTGAATTTTCAATTCATTTCACAATCACACGCAAATCCAACCCCTCTCACTCATGCATTTATTCAACCTAAATTTGAAACTACACAAAGTTTCAGCGTCAGGCAGGCTGTTCCACTCATCGAAACCATTAGGAGTTAACATATCATAAGAAAAGAGGAACACTGCAGCAGGCCTGTTGGCCCATATAGAGGCACGTCCTTCACAATCCATCCCACTAACAAAATAATTGACAAACCTAATTTTCAGTTCTACCCAAGAAATAAGCTTTGATGATTCTATTAATTCATGTGCAAGTCCCACTCAAATCCAACCCCTCTCACTCATGTATTTATCCAACCTAAATTTGAAACTACCCAAGGTCCTTTCTTCAATAACCCTACTAGGCAGACTGTTCAACTCATCAACTACCCTATTTCCAAACCAATAAGAAAGGAGGAACACTGCAATAGGCCTGCTGGCCCATTCAAGGCACGTCCTTAACAAATCCAACCCACTGACAGAATAAATGCTACCCAAGCATTAAGCTTTATTAATTCTATTTACTCATGCACAAGACGCTTCAGCATTGCCTCTCAATCCCTCTGGCAGAGTAGATGCTTCAGCGTTCCCTCTCAATCACTCTGACAGAGAAGACGCTACAGCGTTGCCTCGCAATCCCTCTTTCAGAACAGACGTTCCAGTGTTGCCTCTCAATACCTCTGTTATAATCGACGCCAGATGGATTTAGACGCTTGAGCGTCTAAATCTGTCTTGCGTCGACTCTACCAGAGGTATTGAGAGGCAGCACCTGGAACGTCTGTTCTGAAAGGTTCGAGGCAACGTAGCTCTTCTCTGTCAGAAGGTGAAGGACGTGAAGTCTACTCTGCCAGAGGATTAGAGGCAATCTGACTTCTGCCAGAGGGATTAGAGGCAATGGTGACGCGTCTACTCTGCCAGGTAGTAAGTAAGTAGCGTCACTGTGCACTGTAAATACGAGAGAGAGCGTCGCAGGCTTCGTCACAAATCGTAAAGAATCTTGACAGCAGAGACATAAAGGGTGGCTCTTATTATGCACTGGCCTCAGGTGCTAAGTAGGAACATAGGAGCAGGCCTGTTGGCAGGCCCTTCACAATCAATCCCACTAACAGAATATTTACCCAACTGAATTTTCAATTCATTTCACAATCACACTCAAATCCAACCCCTCTCACTCATGCATTTATTCAACCTAAATTTGAAACTACACAAAGTTTCAGCGTCAGGCAGGCTGTTCCACTCATCGAAACCATTAGGAGTTAACATATATAAGAAAAGGAACACTGCAGCAGGCCTGTTGGCCCATTAGAGCACGTCCTTCACAATCCATCCCACTAACAAAATAATTGACAAACCTAATTTTCAGTTCTACCCAAGAAATAAGCTTTGATGATTCTATTAATTCATGTGCAAGTCCCACTCAAATCCAACCCCTCTCACTCATGTATTTATGCCTCGCAATCCCTCTTTCAGAACAGACGTTCCAGTGTTGCCTCTCAATACCTCTGTAGAATGACGCATGGATTTGAGACGCTTTGAAGCGTCTCACTTTGCAATTTAGACGCTCAAGCGTCACTAAATCTGTCTAGTCAGCGATCGAGCTCTACCAGAGGTATTGAGAAGGCAAACTGTCTCGTCGACTTCTAGAGGATTGAGGAACGGAGCTTTCTGAGAGTTGCAAGCAATGCGTCTTCTCTGTCAGAGGGATTGAGAGGAACGCTGAAGTCTACTCTGCCAGAGGATTGAGAGGCAATGCTGAAGCATCTACTCTGCCAGGGGGATTGAGAGGCAATGGTGACGCGTCTACTCTGCCAGAGTAGTAAGTAGAGTAGCGTCACTGTGCACTGTATATACGAGAGAGGCGTCGCAGGCTTCGTCACAAATCGTAAAGAATCTTGACAGCAGAGACATAAAGGGTGGCTCTTATATACTGGCCTCAGGTGCTAAGTAGGAACATAGGAGCAGGCCTGTTGGCAGGCCCTTCACAATCAATCCCACTAACAGAATATTTACCCAACTGAATTTTCAATTCATTTCACAATCACACCAAATCCAACCCTCTCACTCATGCATTTATTCAACCTAAATTTGAAACT
This sequence comes from Cherax destructor, assembly GCA_009830355.1. Classification (NCBI taxonomy): domain Eukaryota; kingdom Metazoa; phylum Arthropoda; class Malacostraca; order Decapoda; family Parastacidae; genus Cherax; species Cherax destructor. The sequence continues at coordinate 4,559 of WNWK01015728.1, forward strand.
ACACAAAGTTTCAGCGTCAGGCAGGTTGTTCCACTCATCGAAACCATTAGGAGTTAACATATCATAAGAAAAGAGGAACACTGCAGCAGGCCTGTTGACCCATATAGAGGCACGTCCTTCACAATCCATCCCACTAACAAAATAATTGACAAACCTAATTTTCAGTTCTACCCAAGAAATAAGCTTTGATGATTCTATTAATTCCTTTATATAAAGGAAGAGGATAAAAGAGTGTAAAAATTATAGGGAATAAGTTTACTGAGTATACCAGGTAAAGTGTATGGCAGGGTTATTATTGAAAGAATTAGAGGTAAGACAGAGAGTAGGATTGCAGATGAGCAAGGAGGCTTTAAGTGGGTAGGGATGTGTAGATCAAGTGTTTACAGTGAAGCATATATGTGAACAGTATTTAGATAAAGGTAGAGAACTTTTATTGCATTTATGGATTTAGAAAAGGCATATGATAGAGTGGATAGGGAGCAATGTGGCAAATTTTGCAAGTGTATGAGAATAGGTAGTAAGTTACTGAAGGCTGTAAAAGAGTTTTTATGAGGATAGTGAGGCTCAGGTTAGGGTGTGTAGGAGAGGGAGATTACTTCGGTAAAAGTAGGTCTTAGACAGGGATGTGTAATGTCACCATGGTTGTTTAATATATTTATAGATGGGGTTGAAAAAGAAGTAAATGCTAGGGTGTTGGGAGAGGGTGGGATTAAATTATGGAGAATTAAATGCAAAATGGGAGTTGACACAGTTACTTTTGCTGATGATACTGTGCTATGGGAGATTCTAAAGAAAAGTTGCAAAGGTTAGTGGACGAGTTTGGGAGTGTGTAAAAGTAGAAAGTTAAAAGTGAACATAGATAAGAGTAAGGTGATGAGGTATCAAACGATTTAAATAAAGAAAATTGGATATCACATTGGAGAGAGGATTATGGAAGAAGTAAATGTTTTCAGATATTTGGGAGTTGATGTGTCAGCGGATGGGTTTATGAAGGATGAGGTTAACCATAGAATTGATGAAGGAAAAAGGTGAGTGGTGCATTGAGGTATCTGTGGAGACAAAAACGTTATCCATGGAGGCAAAGAAGGAATGTACGAAAGTATAGTGGTACCAACACTCTTATATGGGTGTGAAGCATGGGTTGCAAATGCTGCAGCGAGGAGGAGGCTGGAGGCAGTGGAGATGTCCTGTCTAAGGGCAATGTGTGGTGTAAATATTATGCAGAAAATTGGAATGTGGAAATTAGGAGAAGGTGTGGAGTTACTAAAAGTATTTGTCAGAGGGCTGAAGAGGGTTGTTGAGGTGGTTTGGTCATTTAGAAGAATGGATCAAAGTAGAATGACTTGGAGAGCGTATAAATCTGTAGGGAAGGAAGGCGGGGTAGGGGTCGTCCTAGAAAGGTTGGAGGGAAGGGTAAAGGAGGTTTTGTGGGCGAGGGCTTGGACTTCCAGCAAGCATGTGTAGCGTGTTAGATAGAGTGAATGGAGGCGAATGGTTTTGGGACATGACGATCTGTTGGAGTGTGAGCAGGGTAACATTTTGTGAAGGGATTCAGGAAACCAGTTAGTTGATTTAGTTGGACTTGAGTCCTGAAATGGGAAGTACAATGCCTGCACTTTAAAGGAGGGGTCTGAGATAGTGACAGCTGGGAGGACTATTCTCAGCTGTCGTATCTGAGCTCCTCTGCAAAGACAGTGATTATGTATGAGTGTGGTGAAAGTGTTGAATGATGATGAAGTATTTTCTTTTGGGGATTTTCTTTTTTGGGTCACCCTGCCTCGGTGGGAGACGGCCGACTTGTTGAAAAATATATATATATATATATATATATATATATATATATATATATATATATATAGTGGCGATTAATTAAAACTTGCGATTTTGGCTTAAATAGCAAGGCTCACCTTGCCATATAAGACAAGTGAAAATTTGTGTATGCAATAATTTCGCCCAAATCACTCTGAACATAACGAAAAAATATATTTCATTGTGTTTGTTTATTATTAAATTAATGTTAACGTATCTAAAATATATTTAGTTGGGTTAGGCTAAATTAAATTGCGCTTGTTGTAATACGGTTAGGTAGGTTTCAAAGTTTCTCTTGGTACAAATTATAAATTTTACATTAACATAAATGAAAAAATATATCTTTAAACGTATAAGAGAAATTTTTAGAAAGGACTTAATTTTAGATGAGTTCTTGCTAATTGACCAGTTTTACCTAATCGCTTTTATATATATATATATATATATATATATATATATATATATGTTGATGGACTCTTCATCTGGGAAACCAGCCCCCCTTTCCCTTTCCTTGAATCAAATATCATTGACTCACATTACCCAGGACCAGTATGACCCTTTGCGTTTAGTGCTTCCCTACGATAATAAAAAACTAATAATAATAACTAATAGTAACTAACATTAACACTAACAATAATAATAGTAACTAACAATAAAATTCATAATAATCATAGCAACTAATAATAACAATAATAAGTAATAATTGGGTAACTCTTACCTCATGGTCATATCTCCTTCGATTCTTCGTTCTTCCAAAGACTTTAATTTCAATATAATTTCCCGGAGCTCATGGGCATTATTGTTCTCACTTCCTTATAATATTGTATTTCATGACGTGCTACATCATTCAGCTGAAATAGTGGTGCAGGTTCGACCCTTCGCTCTCAAATCGAAGGCCGGTCTCTAACAGATATGGCACCCACTGCTCTCGTGCAGTCAATCCCACCAATCACGTCGTCTGGGATTGGTTGGGTAACGGGGGGTTCAAAGCCTTTCTACTGCATTAAGGTCATTAAAACTGAACGTAAAGTTTTCACTGCCAGAAAAGAATACTACTAGAATTCCTAAAATAATGATACTAGTAAACTGTCAGGGCATACAAGCCTGTGTGTGTGTGTGTGTGTGTGTGTGTGTGTGTGTGTGTGTGTGTGTGTGTCCTGTCTTCTGTGTTTTTTAACGCAAGTTAAGAGGTGTACTTTCCTCAGCGCCTCTTCCTCTGTAAATCGCCGACACTGTCGTGTCTCTCTGCAGATTCTTATCAATATTAGCGTTTAGTCTGGCGATGACAGAGTGAACATTGTTTGTGTGTGAGTCCACACTTGATTACTGGTGTGATACTGACTACTGTTCTGCCGGGAGGAGACTCCACCGGTAGCCACCAACTGCAGTGCTAGATGAGACAGTTTAGATAAGCCAAACAGTCAATCCTTGCTCTCTCCATCATCAAGTGTTTGTTCCCCAGAGATCTTGTTATTGTGTGTTGCAACATAGCAAGTTGGTGTGATTACTGTAGCCTTGTGTGACCTTTTTGTTGATGTACCTCTCGTAGGAGTGTGCTGGTGATTGTTGAAGCTTACTGTAACTTATTTCTGAAATGTCTGTGCTAGGAGGGTATGTTGAGTGCTGCTGTAGTCTGTGGTTGTTTCTAATGGCATGTTTGTGCGAGAATGGTGTGCTGTGATTGTTGTAGCCTCCCATTTTTCTGATGCATCTGTTATTGAAGAGTGTCCAGGTGATAGTTGCAACCTTCTATGATTGTTATTGATCGTGTTTGTGGTTATGTACAAGTATGCGCTGGAGATGGCTGGATCCTGTGGGTTTTTTTTTCAGCAGTCTGTGGAAGGAGACTGTGATGCCGACTGTAGTTGACGGCAGAAGAGGACAGTCAATTATTTTGCTTATTGATTGCACCTGACTACATGAGGTGAGGTGGAGTATACCTGGATGGTATTCAGGGGTCAACGCCCCCGCGGCTCGGACCATGACCAGGATCAGGATCAGGGCCTCATCAACCATGTTGTTACTGCAGTCCGCACGTATCTGACCAGCCCGGCTGGTCAGATACTGTCTTCAAGTGTCTGTTCAGCACCTTCTTGAAGACAGCCAAGAGTCTATTGGTAATCCCCTTATGTATTCTGGGAGGCAGTTGAACAGCCTTGAGCCTCTGACACTTATTGTGTTATCTCTTAGTGTACTCATGGCACCCTGCTTTTCAATGGGGGGATGTTGCACCGCCTGCCCAGTCTTTTGCTTTCGTAGGGAGTGATTTCCATCTGCAAATTTGGTACTAATCCCTCTAGCATTTTCCAAGTGTATATTATGATGCATCTTTCTCGCCAGCGTTTCAAAGAGTACAGCTCAAGGGACTTCAACCTTTCTCAGTAACTGAAGATGAACATCCATCATAAGACGACTTACCGGACAGCTTGAGGAATCTTCCAGCCGAGAAATCCTTTATTAAAACGACGTTTTACACCAGTGGTGAAACCGTGTCTGGACAAATGACCGACGGACACTTGGCCGAACGGACATTTCACCGAACGGAAAATTAGGTTAGGTTAGGTATAAATGCCATTTCGTCCGTTCGGTGAAATGCCTGTCGGCCAAATGTCCGTCGGTGAAATGTCCATTCGGTCAAATGTCCGTCGGTGAAATGTCTGTCGGCCAAATGTCCGTCGGCCATCTGTCCGGGAGCCAGGTGAAACATCACATTAATAAAAGATTTCTATGCTATAAGCGAGTATAAACTACCATGTGTCTGCTCACAGCCATTCGTTTACAAGAAGAATATACACAAACACTGATGAGCACAATATCACTCAATCCCTCTGTTGCTAATCCAGACTGATTGTAGTTTACGAATTGGTCTAACTAATCTCCTTCAACTCAGAAGAGAACTGTGACCAAAAGAGGAGATAAGGAACCAATCACCCGGATTTACACTCACCATTAAGGTAAATCTTGCATCGTTCAAGTGGCAAGCCAGACGGTACAGCCAATAATAATTGTGATACAGGAACGCTATCCTAGTGTGGCAGACGGCTAGTTAACCTCTCAGAGGAACATTGTAACCTGTCTACGTTAAAGGACGAGCCTTTCACTTGGCTATCGCACTCACTCCACGTAGCATTAACTTCAGTCTTTACGACCAACTTGGATTTGTAGCAGCATTTGCCATGTTGATAGCTTAACACTGGGCTCTTGATAATGAGCTCCCACTGGTAGCGTGCTGCAGCGCCACCTACGTGAAGCAAAGTCACAAAACCGGCTTCTACTGTGACAGTATTTCGCTCCATGGACACAACAGAGAGCGAAACGTTGCCCGAAAAATGCGTTTAGAGAGGAAGTTAGATTTAAAATGATAGTTTATGCGTTTCTATAAAATGTAACATTGTTATTCCTACGTATATTGCATCAACTAATTTCAAATACGTCAAAAACGTCTTAAACTGCATACTGTAAAGCGTCTACGTTTTCTGTTTTGTTCGTATAGATATTTCGTATAGATATTTATTAATGGTTAAAGAGACGTAAATATTTTTTTTTTCAAATTATAAGCAACCTAACCTCAAGTAACTAACATTTCAGTTTGGTCTCTCTTTAGAACGTTCAGAAACTGACGCATGTAAACGCGTCTATTTCCATAAGCGAATATACTGACGTCAAACAAAGTATTAACGTAAACCGTAAGTACTGACGTCATACTTAATACATTAGCGTAAAATTTAATCAACTGACGTAATGAAATTCGAGTGCGGAGAACCAGTGGTCAGCCAGTCCTACAATAAGCGCCCTAGCACTCCAGTAGGCTTAAGTCCTAGCATTTCTAAAGCTATGAACCCAGTAGTCCCAAGTGCTATCAGTCCTAAAATTTACAGTATAGGAGTCCTAAGTCCTAGCAGTCCTGCAACTATCAGCAGTGATAAGCTCTAACAGTACTAAAACTATCAGTCCACCAGTCCTAAGTCCAAGCAGTCCTACAACTATTAGACTAGTAGTTCTAAGTCCTAGCAGTCCTAAATTCTAGAAATTCTAACACTATCAGCCCAGCAGTCCAAAGTCCTGCAACTATCAGTCCAGCAGTCCCAAGTTCTAGCAATACTGAAACTAGCCTAGTAAATATAGAACTCCTTCGCCAGGGGTTCGAGTCCTCCGTATAAGAAGAGTTTTCGCGTCAGGAAGAAAAAAGCAGGTAGGTTAGGTAAGGTTTGTCAGGAAAAAGGACGAGTGTGGGTTATATGATGACCCACAGCTGGTGTGTTAGGTCATCTGACCGAGGCTAGATAAGACCCATTCTTTGAAACAGTTGGCTAAACGCTGTGGCAATTAACGAAACACTGACCACATTTATCATGGGTTGTGATATAACGCTATGTGAGGACCATTAATCTGAGAGCTAATTGGGAAATATTTCATCGATATTGCTCAGGGCTAACACAATACAGGCCAGGAGCAGTCACTATCACCACTACCACCATCACCACCCACCCATGAAAATCACCACCATAATCACCACTACCCATCAAAATCAATATCACCCACCAAAATCAGCACCATTACCCATCAAAATCACCACCATCACCACTACCCACCGAAATCAGCACCCCACCCTCAAAATTACCACCATCACCAAAATCACCACCACAACAACAATAATAATACAATCAAACAAAAAAAACCCACCATGTTGATTGTTGATTCACATCCCAATATTATTTTAAGAACCATGAGAATTTTTTTTATTATCCACTGTGGATTCTCCAAATTTTGCTACAAAGAGGGAAATTAGCAGACAGCTTCAAAATAACAAATATTGTGCAGTTATGTAAGGAAGATGACTTAGAGGATCATTTGAAGTTCTAAACTATTTATCTAATTCACAAGTGAGTGATATTTCAAAACTATGAAACAAAAATTAGAGAAAAATAAAGGAAACATTTGAACACCATATCTATAGATCAGTAAACTTCTCTTTAATAGGTCTATATAACTAGGCATGCAAGTATGCAAAAGAACGTAGGATCTACAAAGTGTTTAATAAAGTTTATATAATAAAGCTGTCGCTCATGAAAGATTGATCTGATAATTGTAGAATCTATGGACACAAGATGGAACATTGTGTAAGACAACAGTGAAACAATTTTAATTGTTCCTGACAGACTTGATAACGTCTTAAGGAAGGCTGCGCAACATAGTGTTTTTCTCGCTATGAAAGATTTTGTTGAAAGTTAAAATGGGAAAAAGTGATACGAGATGTGTTGGTGTGGCAGAGGTTGTGGTGAGGTCCTGCAATGTATAAATGAATGTATAAATGGAATGTATAAATGACTGGAGGTGAGAAGTAAAGTCAGTGCCTGCACTCTGAAGGAGGGGTGGAGATGTTACAATCCTGGAGGTGGGAAGTACAGTGCCTGCACTCTGAAGAATTAGTAGAGATGTTACAATCCAGAAATAATAAGTCTCTCTGTCTGTCTTTTTCACATCTTCATTTATACTCAAAAAAATCCTCATTTATACTCAAAAAAATCTCTACATCTCATTAGCTAAAAAATATTTACCATCTCAGGAGGTAAAGTTACGTTGACACTTCTTTTTACCACATCTTAAATTACCTAAATCAGTTGTCATCTCACCCTTCTGTCATATCTCTCACCCTTCTGTCATATTTCTCACCCTGTTAAATAAACCTGTTATCTCCCTCATCATATTAGCTCACTGAACCGATTTGTATTTGCAGGGGTCGAGACCCAGCTCCTGGCCTCGCCAGGATCGGCATCACAGATTTATTTATGGCTCATGTGTTACCAGACCCTGCCACGTGGAGGCCAGTGGTTCGTCTTTAGGGCGTCCCCCACTCTCTACCATCTTGGGGCTTCCAAAGATATTCTCAGAAATTCTCGCTTTCCATCATGGATCATGTTTCCAGGTCTCCATCCGTGGGCCCCCGGATTTCAACCCTTCCACACTTCCCACTTCCATATTTCTGGTTCTTTCCCTAGTTCCTTCCTCACTGTATTTTGTTGCTTCCCCAAGGTTAGCGGTCTTTTCTAGCTGGTATAGTCAGGTGTGGTTACAGTCAGGAATGGTCGCAGTCAGTAGTGGTTATAGGTGTGGTCATAGTGACGTGTGGTCATAGTGAGGTGAGGTCATAGTCAGGTGCGATCATAGTTAGGTGTGTGTGTTTGCGTTTGCTTCCCCTAGTTCCGTGTCTCCAGACGTCCATCCGTGTCCCCTCAGATGAACTCCCTTCCTCACTTCCCCAGTGAGGTCATAGCTAGGTGTGGTCATAGAGGTGAGGTCATAGCTAGGTGTGGTCATAGGTGAGGTCATAGCTAGGTGTGGTCATAGGTGAGGTCATAGCTAGGTGTGGTCATAGGTGAGGTCATAGTTTGGTGTGGTCATAGGTGAGGTCATAGCTAGGTGTGGTCATAGGTGAGGTCATAGCTAGTGTGGTCATAGGAGGTCATAGTAGGTGTGGTCATAGGTGAGGTCAGTAGGTTGGGTAGGTGTGGCAGGTTGTATTGGGTGAGTCTAGTTGGGTGAGGTCATAGTTGGGTGAGGTTATAGTTGGGTGAGGTTATAGATAGGAGTGGTCATAGTCAGGAGAGGTCATAGGTGTGTGTTTTTTGGTGCTTCCCCTAGTTCCGTGTTTCCAGGAGTCCATCTGTGTCCCCTCAGATGAACTCCCTTCCTCACTTCTCCAGGTGTCATAGTTAGGTGATGTCATAGTATCAGGTGATGTCATAGTTAGGTGATGTCTTTAGTGATGTCATAGTTAGGTGATGTCATAGTTAGGTGAGTCCAGTTAGTGATGTCATAGTTAGTGAATGTCATAGTTAGGTGAGGTCATAGTTAGGGTGAGGTCTAGTTGGGCAGAGGTCGAAGTTGGTGAGGTCAGTAGTTGGGTGGGTCTAGCTAGGTGAGGTCATAGTTGGGTGAGGTCATAGTTGGGTGAGGTCATAGTCATGTGAGGTCGTAGGTGGGAGTGTGTTTTTTGGTGCTCTCCCTAGTTCCGTGTTTCCAGGAGTCCATCTGTGTCCCCTCAGATGAATTCCCTTCCTCACTTCTCCAGGTGTCGTCATAGTTATGTGATGTCATAGTTAGGTGATGTCATAGTTAGGTGATGTCATAGTTAGGTGATGTCATAGTTAGGTGATGTCATAGTTAGGTGATGTCATAGTTAGGTGAGGTCATAGTTAGGTGAGGTCATAGTTAGGTGAGGTCATAGTTAGGTGAGGTCATAGTTAGGTGAGGTCATAGTCGTGTGTGTTTGTGTGTGTGTGTGTGTGTGTGAGCGCGCGCGTGTGTTTGCTTTCCCTAGTTCCGTGTCTCCAGAAGACCATCTGCGGGCCCTCAGATGAACTCCCTTCCTCACTTCCCCAGATTCAGCGGTTGTGGCCCCTCCCCAGTGACCTTGCTGGGTGGCAGCTTAGTCTCGTCTAGCTGGTCTACTGCCGAGACTGTCCAGGTGGGTGGAATTACTGGAGGGGACACACAGAAAACTGCGTCCAGTAATTCCACCCACCAAGACAGCCACGAACAGTAGACCAGCTAGACGAGACTAAGCTGCCACTCAACTCGGCCACCAAGGTGAGGTTACTAAGTAAAAATCTGGGACTTCTATTTATATTTCATAATGTTTTTATGATAATTTCTTTTGTTTTTACTTACGTAGCTGTATAACTGTTTGTGGACGTTTTATTGTGTGTATATCTGTGTCAGTATGTTAATCTGTTTCTTCCCACCAAGAAATCTGCAACAAAAAAGTTATTAGCTTCCTGTTTAGTTGCAATTCATCCATTTCTTTATGCAAGACACTCAAATGTCCACAAATAAACAGACATGTTTACTCACAGATATTTATGTACCTCCATACGTCCTACACACACACACACTCTCTAGCATGTATCCAAAATCAAATTGCCATGCTCATGTACAGTATTTCTTACTGATATTCGTGACAAATGGACTTTTTGGGTCGATGATATAAGCTGTCCACTCTTATGTAGCAAATTAAGTCATGCTCTATCTTACTCCAGAATTTGTATATAATGTTTGTGTTGCTGCGTTAATGTTTTATAGAAAACTTTAGTTAGGTGAGGTCATACTGTTTTATGTACTGTTATGTGTGAACGTTAATGTAGCACCATAAATGTTGACTTCTGTGGTCTGGTCTGGGAAGCTGTACAAGGACCCCAGGATTTATCCACAGGTAAGTCTTCTTCAGGTAAATATATGTTACTATATTTAACACCATGAACGGTGTGATCCACTATGTTGTGTTTGATGTAATCTCAGTGTTTAACATATAAACTCATTAAGATCTAAGTAGACTGTGGTCTACCACCTTACCAGGTGAGACGCCAGTCTATTGTTGGTGAGGAAGCAGAGTAGAAAACATTGCCAGAAGTGTTTCTTTACAGAGTATCTGAGTGACAGCAACTCCAGGAGGAGGATGTTACCTCAAATAATTATGATAACAAAACTACAAAGACCATTAGTAATTATAACAAGAATACAAATTACAATCATTAATTGTGATAATACAAAGTACCATAAATAACTATGATAATACAAAGTATCATCAATAACAAGAATACAAAGTACCATCATAAATTATATTACAAAGTACCATCAATAACAAGAATACAAAGTACTATTAATAATTATGATAATACAAAGAACTATCAATAATCACTAGGATATATTTTTAGGTTATTTATATATCAATATCACCATTAATGAAATATTAAGTTTATTCAATAAATACAATTATGACGATTTTGGTAATAAAATGTTTACATTAAAAATAGTTTTTAAGAAGTGTATTTAATATGATTTTTGATGATTTTCATATTATTAACTACATAAATATATTCAAAATATATCCATAATTTGAGGACAAGCTTTGAACAAAATATTACTAATAAAGCTATAACAAATTTATTTTGATAAAGAACTCTGCTCCTTCCAGACGCTAACATACATAGATGCTCTGGTTCCAAGGAATGTGATGCAGCCTGCCCATCCTGGGATCCAACATGATAGTCTACCATTTCCCAGGAGCTATATAGCTATACACCTTCACTGTCTCCTATAATATATTAATCATGACTTCAAAATCTTTAGGAAAAACTAAGAACACAATGAACAGTCACAGTCCGACACTTACATCCACACTACATCCATCATGGTCACAGACCTGATCACTGCACAGTCCTGATCACTGGTCACAGTCACACTGTATAGACCTGATCATGTCACAGTCTTGATCACTGTCACAGCCTTCACTGTCTCCTATCATGGTAATTGATCACTGGTTCAAATCCTGATCAAACTAAGAACACATTTGATCACTGGTCACAGTCCTGATCACTGGTCACAGACCTGATCACTGGTCAGTGTCAGTCACTGGTCACCTGATCACTGGTCACAGTCCTGATCACTGGTCACAGACCTGATCACTGGTCACAGTCCTGATCACTGGTCACAGACCTGATCACTGGTCACAGACCTGATCACTGGTCACAGACCTGTTCACTGGTCACAGACCTGATCACTGGTCACAGTCCTGATCACTGGTCACAGACCTGATCACTGGTCACAGACCTGATCACTGGTCACAGACCTGTTCACTGGTCACAGACCGGGCCTCGGGGGCGTTGACCCCTGAAACCCTCTACAGGCATCTCCAGGTATATATACACAAAATATTTAGTAACTGATCTTATTCCAACGATTCCAAGTTCTATAATTATTTTAGTAAAATTTGAAATTCATGGCCACTCAGACTAAAGTAATGGTTATCGTCAATAATATCGTCAAGCCAATAACAAGGTGAGTCTTGTGTTCAGGAAACCACCAGACCAGTAGTAAAAGTTTGAAGCTGATCAGACGAGTCATTTTTCCTAAGATGCATCAGCCTTTAAATATTGAAGTTGTTCAGAAGTAAACTGAAAAAATAATGTGATTTAACGGGAATAAAAAAATCACACTATTTTACACACAAATGGTTAAATCTGCTGCTACACATCTGAAGTTCACTCTCTGCCATTGTCGAATTTTGGGGACACTTTTCTGGCACTGAGAGTTTTGGAAGTTATCTGAGATATTTTAAGATGCTGGAAAGTGTTCAACATGTTCACGTGAACATGACAACTGTTCAAAGAATTTGGTCCCCGTTACAATTAACACTAAAAAAAGTGGAAGAAAAAAAAGAAAAACATTCAAATAGCCTAAAAGACATCTTAAAAAAAATTAATTCTAGAAAAATGTAAGAAAAACTACAAAAGATTGTAGCCTCGACCTGGGAAGCATCAAGACTCTGACGGTTGACCTCACGGTGTCACTGTCATCATCTTGTCTCCAGCTATTTTCACTGTCTTAGTTGGGTTTCGCCCTTATTATCTTCGATAAATTGTTATAACCTTTTAAACAAGAACTAATTGATAACCTGAGATCTGACAGCACTGGTATCACAAATTTTGATCTGTTTATCTCAGAAAACTGAGCATGACCAACATAAAACCTCTGTTATGTGCAGCACTGATAAGACTCAAGCTGTTATTTTGCACTTGTATGTTATGTACTTTTCTTCTGCTCTTATGTATCACTATCGTGTTATTATTAATCTGCTTTCTCGAGTGTTATTGAGCTTTTCTGGCTCTTTTCCATACTGATCTTGTACTGTTTCATAAGTTAATGTTAATATTCTTGCATGTTTATCATTTTTTGATTGCTACTAAAGTGTTCTTGAATGTGATATGCTGTTCTTTTATGATGGTGTAATGTTCATGTGGCGTTCCCACACTGGCATTGATGTTTCCCAAAATAATGTTAATACAAAATAACACTACTATCCTCAGAACACATCAAAAAACATTAACTTGAGAAAAATTATGGCAGCTGATCCTGCAACCTGGCAAGTCTATCACACTGTTGATCCTGCAACCTGGCAAGTCCATCACATTGTTGATCCTGCAACCTGGCAAGTCCATCACACTATCTTGGGGCTTCCCTCGGGTCCATGTGTCCAGAAGTCCACCTGTGTCCCCTCAGGAAATCTCCTTTTCCCACTTTTCCAAGGGACTCCTCTCTTTCCCGTGCCTTCTCTCTGCTTATCTTCTGGATCATGTTTCCAGGTCTCCGTCCGTGGGCCCCCGGATGTCAACCCTTCCACACTCCCATTTCCAATTTTTGTTGATGCTTCCTCTAGTTCCATCTGTGTCCCCTCAGATGAACTTCCTTCCCCAGGTGTGGTCATAGGTGAGGTAACAGTTAGGTGAGGTCATAGGTGTGGTCATAGGTGTAGTCAGAGTTAGGTGTGGTCAAAGGTAGGTAAGGTCATAGTTAGAAGTGGTCATAGTTAGGTGTGGTCGTAGGTAGGTGAAGTCATAGTGAGGTGTGGTCATAGTCAGGTGCTGTCATAGTGAGGTGTGAGCTTTCCCTAGTTCTGTGTCTCCAGAAGTCCATCTGTGTCCCATCAGATGAATTCCTTGCCTCACTTCCCCAGGTGTGGTCATAGTTAGTGAGGTTTGGTCATAGTTAGGTGTGGTCATAGCTAGGTGAGGTCATAGTTGGGTGAGGTCGTAGTTGGGTGAGGTCATAGTTGGGTGAGGTCATAGTTTGGTGAGGTCATAGTTGGGTGAGGTCATAGTTGGGAGTGGTCATAGTCAGGTGAGGTCATAGATATGAGTGTGTTTTTTGGTGCTTTCCCTAGTTCCGTATTTCCAGGAGTCCATCTGTGTCCCCTCAGATGAATTTCCTTCTTAACTTTTCCAGGTGTCGTCATAGTGAGGTGATGTCATAGTTAGGTGAGGTCATAGTTAGGTGAGGTCATAGTTAGGTGAGGTCATAGTTAGGTGAGGTCATAGTTAGGTGTGGTCATAGTCAGGTGCTGTCATAGTGAGGTGTGAGCTTTTCCTAGTTCTGTGTCTCCAGAAGTCCATCTGTGTCCCCTCAGATGAATTCCCTTCCTCACTTCCCCAGGTGTGGTCATAGTTAGGTGAGGTCACAGTGAGGTTTGGTCATAGTTAGGTGTGGTCATAGCTAGGTGAGGTCATAGTTGGGTGAGGTCATAGTTGGGTGAGGTCATAGTCAGGTGAGATCGTAGGTGGGAGTGTTTTTTGGTGCTTTCCCTAGTTCCGTGTTTCCAAGAGTCCATCTGTGTCCCCTCAGATGAATTCCCTTCCTCACGTCTCCAGGTGTCGTCATAGTTATGTGATGTCATAGTTATGTGATGTTATAGTTAGGTGATGTCATAGTTATGTGATGTCATAGTTAGGTGATGTCATAGTTATGTGATGTCATAGTTAGGTGATGTCATAGTTATGTGGTGTCATAGTTAGGTGATGTCATAGTTAGGTGAGGTCATAGTTAGGTGAGGTCATAGTTAGGTGAGGTCATAGTTAGGTGAGGTCATAGGTGAGGTCATAGTCGTGTGTGTGTGTGTGAGCGCGCGCGTGTGTTTGCTTTCCCTAGTTCTGTGTCTCCAGAAGACCATCTGCGGGCCCTCAGATGAACTCCCTTCCTCACTTTCCCAGATTTAGCGGTTGTGGCCCCTCCCCAGTGACCTTGCTGGGTGGAAACTTAGTCTTGTCTAGCTGGTCTACTGTTCGTGGCTGTCTTGGTGGGTGGAATTACAGGAGGGACACACAGAAAACTGCGTCCTGTAATTCCACCCACCAAGACAGCCACGAACAGTAGACCAGCTAGACGAGACTAAGCTGCCACCCAACTCGGCCACCAAGGTGAGGTTACTAAGTAAACATTTTGGACTTCTATTTATGTTTCATATGTTCCAATTCATTTTTTGTTTCACTTACTCATCTCTCTACACACACACACCTCGTAGACCTTCTTCTTCATGACTTTTACACTGCAATTTTATTTACTGGTGTATTACCCTACTGTTCTAGTATAATTCTGCACTGTTTTCCTGCGTTGTCGTAGAGTTCTATGTTAGTTAACTGTTCTTATGTATTGCTATACCACTCTTGTGTGTTATTGTTCCTGTTCTTACTTATTACTTCATCCTTCTTTCATGTTACAGTACCATTCTTCTATGTTGTAGTGTTCTTTTATATTGCAGTACTTTCGTCCAACATCTTCCACAACAGTGTCTCCCACAACAGTGTCTCCCACAACAGTGTCTCCCACAACAATGCTTAACATTTCGCAGGTTCACTATCACTCTCTCATCCACATTAATCTCGTCTTTACTATATGAAAACAAATGACAAACTGATAAAGAAAAAATCTGGAGTAAAGACGACCATCATGGTATTTTTATCTATTGACAAAAAAATTTCAACAGCCCATCTTGCAACTTGACAAATTCGTCTTACGGTTAATGTCTTCGATTCTGCTGTGTTTATTTACTTGCATGTTGCTCTACCGTACATTTGCAACCATAGCAACACAATGTCTTTTGCAACATTTCGCTTCTTTAATTTACTGTATTTAACATTTGATAAATTATGTTAATTCACACATACTCTTTCCCTTCCTAAATCTATGACTTACATTTTCTGTCAAGCACAATTTTAACATATACATTGGCTGGTATACCCAACAAACAATAAACAAACACAAATTGTTTAATTTACTTAAAAAAAATATTTGATAATTCTATCTAACCCTGTGTCCAGCAGAAGTAAAGGTAGGAACTCAAGCTAGACTTGTATAGTGGCATGTGACTCCAGAGATGCCATTAAAACCCAGCAAATATTTTACTGCCGCAACAATGTTTCAGTAGTTACAAGACTGAAGTCACTATGTTTTAGTAGTTACAAGACTGAAGTCACTATGTTTCAGTAGTTACAAGACTGAAGTCACTATGTTTCAGTAGTTACAAGACTGAAGTCACTATGTTTCAGTAGTTACAAGACTGAAGTCACTATGTTTTAGTAGTTACAAGACTGAAGTCACTATGTTTTAGTAGTTACAAGACTGAAGTCACTGTGTTTCAGTAGTTACAAGACTGAAGTCACTATGTTTCAGTAGTTACAAGACTGAAGTCACTATGTTTCAGTAGTTACAAGACTGAAGTCACTATGTTTCAGTAGTTACAAGACTGAAGTCACTATGTTTTAGTAGTTACAAGACTGAAGTCACTGTTTTAGTAGTTACAAGACTGAAGTCACTATGTTTCAGTAGTTACAAGACTGAAGTCACTGTTTCAGTAATTACAAGACTGAAGTCACTGTTTCAGTAGTTACAAGACTGAAGTCACTATGTTTCAGTAGTTACAAGACTGAAGTCACTATGTTTCAGTAGTTACAAGACTGAAGTCACTATGTTTCAGTAGTTACAAGACTGAAGTCACTGTTTCAGTAGTTACAAGACTGAAGTCACTATGTTTAGTAGTTACAAGACTGAAGTCACTGTTTAGTAGTTACAAGACTGAAGTCACTATGTTTCAGTAGTTACAAGACTGAAGTCACTGTTTCAGTAGTTACAAGACTGAAGTCACTTGTTTCAGTAGTTACAAGACTGAAGTCACTATGTTTCAGTAGTTACAAGACTGAAGTCACTATGTTTCAGTAGTTACAAGACTGAAGTCACTATGTTTCAGTAGTTACAAGACTGAAGTCACTATGAACGAGAGATACTCAAATTATAGAACATAATTTATGTAATACCTGATCATAATCCTATCAACCTGTACATCAAATGTAGATAATTAAACTAAGATCAAAACTGGATTAATAACACACCATATAGTTAATAAGACTCGTACTAGTATGAAGTAATGCATCTCATTAGCACAGTACCACACTGTGCATCTTGGTACAGATACCATCTAACCAGAGGCCACACTGTGCATCTTGGTACAGATACCATCTAACCAGAGGCCACACTGTGCATCTTGGTACAGATACCATCTAATCAAAGTGTCTACATAAAACATTGTGTAGACAAAGTCTGAAACAGTCTGTTATATACTTTGGTATAGAGTTCGCAAAGCTGGGCAGATATTTAAGCCATTCACTGGAATTGCAGCAGCGGCTCTCTTCCTGGAATTGAGTGCTGACGCTCTCCCTGGAACAGTGCTGACACACTCCCTGGAACTGAGTGCTGACACTCTCCCTGGAACTGAGTGCTGACAC
Organism: Cherax destructor; assembly: GCA_009830355.1. Taxonomy (NCBI): domain Eukaryota; kingdom Metazoa; phylum Arthropoda; class Malacostraca; order Decapoda; family Parastacidae; genus Cherax; species Cherax destructor. Next base: position 21,478 of record WNWK01015728.1, read on the forward strand.
ACTCCCTGGAACTGAGTGCTGACACTCTCCCTGGAACTGAGTGCTGACACTCTCCCTGAAACTGAGTGCTGACACTCCCTGGAACTGAGTGCGGACACTCCCTGGAACTGAGTGCTGACACTCCCTGGAACTGAGTGCTGACACACTCCCTGGAACTGAGTGCTGACACGCTCCCAAGAACTGAGTGCTGACACTCTCCCTGCAATTGAGTGCTGACACTTTCCCTGCAACTGAGTGCTGACAATTTCCCTGCAACTGAGTGCTGACACTTTCCCTGCAACTGAGTGCTGACACTTTCCCTGCAACTGAGTGCTGACACTTTCCCTGCAACTGAGTGCTGACACTCCCTGGAACTGAGTGCTGACACTTTCCCTGCAATTGAGTGCTGACACTTTTCCTGCAATTGAGTGCTGACACTTTCCCTGCAACTGAGTGCTGACACTCCCTGGAACTGAGTGCTGACACTTTCCCTGCAACTCTCTGAAAACTGTGAACATTGTTATCCTCTCCCGTAGCTCGATCGGTAGCGCACTCAGCTCACACACTAAAGTCCTGAGTTCGAATCTCCTCCGGTACGGCTGAAAAACATTAGGGACGTGTTTCCATAAGACACCTGCTGTCCCTGTTCACCCATTAGTATAAAATAGGTACCAGGGTGTTAGTCGACTGGTGTGGGTCGCATCCTGGGACAAAACTGACCTAATTTGCCCAAAATACTCAGCATAAGAAGCAGCTTTCTATATAGTAGCATGTCATTAACTCAGTACTGTCATAATCGCTAATTTAAATAAGAACAAAAAGGATCCCTATTATTTTACCCAATTTATGCAAACTGTGTTGTTGTTGTTGTTTATATTCACTCAGTATAGTGAACATCAATGTTTTATTTTTGTCAATATTCACCATCACTTCACCGCCACCTCTACTATTATCACCATCACCAATACCACAACCTACGACTACCTCCACCACTACCATCACCACCACGTCCACTACCAACACCACCACGTCCACCACCATCACGTCAACTACCATCACCATCACGTCCACTACCATCACCATCACGTCCACTACCATCACCATCACGTCCACTATCATCACCATCACGTCCACTATCATCACCATCACGTCCACTACCATCACCACCACGTCCACTACCACCACCACGTCCACTACCCTCACCACCACGTCCACTACCATCACCACCACGTCCACTACCACGTCCACATCCATCACCACCACGTCCACTACCATCACCACCACGTCCACTACCATCACCACCACGTCCAGTATCATCACCACCACGTCCAGTATCATCACCACCACGTCCACTACCATCACCACCACGTCCATTACCATCACCACCACGTCCACTACCATCTCCTCTTCCTTTAATTACTCTAATGAATTCTTTCTTGTGTACCTAAGGCTTTTATTTCCATGTATTACTCCCGAATACCTTCCACCCCCACCCCCACAGGCGCTGTATAATCATAATCCTATGGGTTTAGCGCTTCCCCCTTGATTCTAATAATAATTCCATGTATTACTGTAGATTTTAAAATTCTTTACGATGTCATGTGTTCAACATCTTGTTGTTAAGGTTCGTCCTATTATCGTTGAGTCGTGTCATTATTGTTTACTTTCTTTAAGTGTCTCTCTAGCTCTCGGTCCCCAGAGGAGGAAAATGAAGGGAGCGACAGTGTACCTTGAGAAACAGAGTTTTTCACTGTAGCCGCCTCTGACTCACTGTAGCCGCCTCTGACTCTGTTTACTATTACTCTTTGTGTTCTATTTGTTAGGAAGTTATAGATCCATCTACCAACTTTTCCTGTTATTCCTTTATCACGCATTTTGTGCGCTAGTACACCATGATCGCAATTGTCGAAGGCTTTCGCAAAGTCTGTGTATACTACATCTGCATTTTGTTTGTCCTCCAGAGCATCCAAGACCACGTCATAGTGGTCCAGTAGTTGTGAGAGGCAGGAGCGACCTGCTCTAAACCCTCATTATTTAGCTTGAACTTCTGTAGCTTTCCTATCAAACTTTCTTCCTTCCCCAGTTTACTCATATACAGTGCTTACTAATTTTAAAACATCTTAATTCACGTTTACTCTTTTTACCAAGCTGCCACACAGCTCGGCCACCCAGGGGAGGCTAACTAAAGAAAATTTTGGACTTCTATTTATATTGCATTATGTTTCCATAGTAAATAAATTATTCTCAATTATATTATTAATTAAGCGTGTTTGTGAATGTTTTATTGTAGGAAGATTAGTGTCCATGTGTTTATCTATTTATCTACCTCTGTGAAAAAGCTGTACGTGTTTATTAGTTTTTTTTTTTTATTTAAAGTTTGTATTTTCATCTTATGCAAAGAACCACAGGAGTACACAACCACATTTTTTCATCCAAATTTACGTATGTCTACATATGCAGCCTACACATACACCACACATTCAGTTTTCTTTATCACACATTCACGTACATAAATGTATATAAGTGGTAGAATATACTGACATGTGTGAATAAGACAATAAGTAAAGTCTGGCATTTACTGAGAAGACGTTTAGTCCAGGACGTTATCAGTCTATCAGAGATTTATAAAGTCTACCAGGACTGTATCTACCCGTCAGGGATTGATAAAGTCTACCAGGACTGTATCTACCCGTCAGGGATTGATAAAGTCTACCAGGACTGTATCTTCCCGTCAGGGATTGATAAAGTCTACCAAGACTGTATCTACCCGTCAGTGATTGATAAAGTCTACCAGGACTGTATCTACCCGTCAGGGATTGATAAAGTCTACCAGGACTGTATCTACCCGTCAGGGATTGATAAAGTCTACCAGGACTGTATCTACCCGTCAGGGATTGATAAAGTCTACCAGGACTGTATCTACCCGTCAGAGATTGATAAAGTTACAGGTGACTTATCTACTCAGGGATTGATAAAGTCTCCGGACTAGTACTAGCAGGTGATAATCTACCAGAGACCATCATCTAGTCAGGGTTGACAATCTACAGGACTTATCTACTGTCAGTTGATAATCTAGCAGGACTGTACATCATCTCGTGCAGGGATTGATACAATCTAGCCAGGACTGTATCTCGTCAGATTGATAAAGTCTACTATCATCTATCAGTGAGTTGCATGAGTGACATGAGTGCAATGAACACCAGTCCATGGATACTCTCTATGCAGTGAGTACCATCATCTATGCAGTGAGTACCATCATCTATGCAGTGAGTACCATCATCTATGCAGTGAGTACCATCAGCTATGCAATGAGTACCATCATCTATGCAGTGAGTACCATCATCTATGCAATGAGTACCTTCATCTATGCAGTGAGTACCATCATCTATGCAATGAGTACCATCATCTATGCAGTGAGTACCATCATCTATGCAAGTGAGTACCATCATCTATGCAATGAGTACCATCATCTATGCATGAGTACCATCATCTATGCAGTGAGTACCATCATCTATGCAGTGAGTACCATCATCTATGCAGTGAGTACCATCATCTATGCAGTGAGTACCATCATCTATGCAATGAGTACCATCATCTATGCAGTGAGTACCATCATCTATGCAATGAGTACCATCATCTATGCAGTGAGTACCATCATCTATGCAATGAGTACCATCATCTATGCAGTGAGTACCATCATCTATGCAGTGAGTACCATCATCTATGCAGTGAGTACCATCATCTATGCAGTGAGTACCATCATCTATGCAGTGAGTACCATCATCTATGCAGTGAGTACCATCATCTATGCAGTGAGTACCATCATCTATGCAGTGAGTACCATCATCTATGCAGTGAGTGCCATCATCTATGCAGTGAGTACCATCATCTATGCAGTGAGTACCATCATCTTTTCTAAAATGGCAGCAAAAACATTGATCATCACTCACACAACCTCTCAGGGAACAAAAAGAAGATAATGACATCTGAAGACTCGATCTTTAAAGGACAAAAATATGGCATTGAATCCTGCATCCTGGCTGAGACACCTTTTTGTTAATGTCTCAGATGTCAGATATAGCACCATGAAGGTGTGTGGTATTATGTGCTGCTGTGGTAAAGGATGTTAACGTATTTTACACCACTAAAGGATTGAGATACTGTTGTGTTTAATTTCCATATTTAGCGTTTAATGTAAACCTAATGATAATATCTAAGAGGCTTTTGACAACTTCTTACTCACCATCGTTCAGTTCAAAGTAATTAATATAATAATATTCGACTTATGAATATACGCTTACTTTTTTTAATAATTTATGAGACGAAGGAAACGTGTTCAGACACGCCAGTCTTTGTTGTGAGAGAAACAGCGTAAAAAACATTACTAGAAATATTACAATATTTGTTTACAATTAAAATGTTTGAGGAGAACAAGATCACCAAGACGTTGTGATCACAGTTACTGACAAGTCTAACAACGATTTTGTTAAGAAAATAAAGAATAATAATGAAAAACAGCTGATAGTTGGTAATGGAATTGCATGTGTTGCGCCACAGTCGTCAAGGCTGACAACACAACCACCACAGCTGCTGCTACTGTGTTGCGCCACAGTCGTCAGGGCTGACAACACAACCACAACAGCTGTTGCTACTGTGTTGCGACACAGTCGTCAAGGCTGACAACACAACCACCACAGCTGCTGCTACTGTGTTGCGCCACAGTCGTCAGGGCTGACAACACAACCACCACAGCTGCTGCTACTGTGTTGCGCCACAGTCGTCAAGGCTGACAACACAACCACCACAGCTGCTGCTACTGTGTTGCGCCACAGTCGTCAGGCTGACAACACAACCACAACAGCTGTTGCTACTGTGTTGCGACACAGTCGTCAAGGCTGACAACACAACCACCACAGCTGCTGCTACTGTGTTGCGCCACAGTCGTCAGGGCTGACAACACAACCACCACAGCTGCTGCTACTGTGTTGCGCCACAGTCGTCAAGGCTGACAACACAACCACCACAGCTGCTGCTACTGTGTTGCGCCACAGTCGTCAAGGCTGACAACACAACCACCACAGCTGCTGCTGCTGTGTTGCGCCACAGTCGTCAAGGCTGACAACACAACCACCACAGCTGCTGCTACTGTGATGCGACACAGACGTCAGGGCTGACAACACAACCACCACAGCTGCTGCTACTGTGTTGCGACACAGTCGTCAAGGCTGACAACACAACCACCACAGCTGCTGCTACTGTGTTGCGCCACAGTCGTCAAGGCTGACAACACAACCACCACAGCTGCTGCTACTGTGTTGCGACACAGTCGTCAAGGCTGACAACACAACCACCACAGCTGCTGCTACTGTGTTGCGCACAGTCGTCAAGGCTGACAACACAACCACCACAGCTGCTGCTACTGTGTTGCGACACAGTCGTCAAGGCTGACAACACAACCACCACAGCTGCTGCTACTGTGTTGCGCTACAGTCGTCAAGGCTGACAACACAACCACCACAGCTGCTGCTACTGTGTTGCGACACAGTCGTCAAGGCTGACAACACAACCACCACAGCTGCTGCTACTGTGTTGCGACACAGTCGTCAAGGCTGACAACACAACCACCACAGCTGCTGCTACTGTGTTGCGTCACAGTCGTCAAGGCTGACAACACAACCACCACAGCTGCTGCTACTGTGTTGCGACACAGTCGTCAAGGCTGACAACACAACCACCACAGCTGCTGCTACTGTGTTGCGACACAGTCGTCAAGGCTGACAACACAACCACCACAGCTGCTGCTACTGTGTTGCGACACAGTCGTCAATGCTGACAACACAACCACCACAGCTGCTGCTACTGTGTTGCGACACAGTCGTCAATGCTGACAACACAACCACACAGCTGTTGCACTGTGTTGCGACACAGTCGTCAAGGCTGACAACACAACCACCCCGCTGCTACTGTGTTGCGACACAGTCGTCAAGGCTGACAACACAACCACCACAGCTGCTGCACTGTGTTGGACACAGTCGTCAAGGCTGACAACACAACCACCACAGCTGCTGCTACTCAATGTTGTTTCGTTATAACTTTATGCAAGTTTTCTTATATTAAATCTAGTGTACACAGCTGCTGACATGAGTGTAGTGCACTACATGACGGTAGTGACACCATCACACTGTTGAGTGTAGTGCATCATGTTGACGTGTAGCACCTGACATGTTGACGTGTAGTGCACCTTACATGTTGACGTGAGTGCACTACATTTGACGTGTAGTGCCACATGTTGACGTGTAGTGCACCTTACATTTGACGTGTAGTGCACCTTACATGTTGACGTGAGTGCACTACATCTTGACGTGTAGTGCACTACTAGCTTGACGTGTAGTGCACACCTAGTGCATGTTGACGTGAGTGCACCTTACACTGACGAGGACTTCATCTGACGTGTCACCTTGCACCTTGAGTGTTATTCACTGCAAGGCTTATCTCTACGTGATTGTAAGCTGGAGAGGCAGCAGTGACGGAGCTGGAGAGCAGCAGTGACGGAGCTGAGAGGCAGCAGTGACGGAAGCTGAGAGGCAGCAGTGACGGAAGCTGGAGGGCAGCAGTGACGGAAGCTGGAGAGGCAGCAGTGACGGAAGCTGGAGAGGCAGCAGTGACGGAAGCTGGAGAGGCAGCAGTGACGGAAGCTGGAGGCAGCAGTGACGGAAGCTGGAGAGGCAGCAGTGACGGAGCTGGAGAGGCAGCAGTGACGGAAGCTGGAGAGGCAGCAGTGACGGAAGCTGGAGAGGCAGCAGTGACGGAAGCTGGAGGAGGCATGCAGTGACGGAAGCGTGGAGAGGCAGCAGTGACGGAAGCTGGAGAGCAGCAGTGACGGAAGCTGGAGAGGCAGCAGTGACGGAAGCTGGAGAGCAGCAGTGACGGAAGCTGAGAGGCAGCAGTGACGGAAGCTGGAGAGACAGCAGTGACGGAAGCTGGAGAGGCAGCAGTGACGGAAGCTGGAGAGCAGCAGTGACGGAAGCTGGAGAGGCAGCAGTGACGGAAGCTGAGAGGCAGCAGTGACGGAAGCTGGAGAGGCAGCAGTGACGGAAGCTGGAGAGGCAGCAGTGACGGAAGCTGGAGGCAGCAGTGACGGAAGCTGGAGAGGCAGCAGTGACGGAAGCTGGAGGCAGCAGTGACGGAAGCTGGAGAGGCAGCAGTGACGGAAGCTGGAGAGGCAGCAGTGACGGAAGCTGGAGAGGCAGCAGTGACGGAAGCTGGAGAGGCAGCAGTGACGGAAGCTGGAGAGGCAGCAGTGACGGAAGCTGGAGAGGCAGCAGTGACGGAAGCTGGAGAGGCAGCAGTGACGGAAGCTGGAGGCAGCAGTGACGGAAGCTGGAGAGGCAGCAGTGACGGAAGCTGGGAGGCAGCAGTGACGGAAGCTGGAGAGGCAGCAGTGACGGAAGCTGGAGAGGCAGCAGTGACGAAGCTGGAGGCAGCATGACGGAAGCTGGAGGCAGCAGTGACGGAAGCTGGAGAGGCAGCAGTGACGGAAGCTGGAGGCAGCGTGACAGCTGGAGGCAGCAGTGACGGAAGCTGGAGGCAGCAGTGAGGGCTGGAGAGGCAGCATGACGGATAGAGATTCAAAAGAAATGAATACAAGGAAAAATTATTATATAGTTCGTTCACATTTCTTCACTACCACTACGTTCTTATTGTCACCTCCATCACTCTTGCGTTACTTCTCTACTACTACTGCTACTGCTACTACTACAACTGCTACTACTAGTACTACTACTGCTCTGCTCTGCTGCTGCTGCTGCTCTCTGCTGCTGCTGCTGCTTTGCTGCTGCTGCTGCTGCACTGCTGCTGCTGCTGCTGCTGCTGCTACTGGTGCTGCTCTGCTGCTGCTTACTGCTGCTGCTCTGCTACTGCTGCTCAACACTGCTGCTGCTGCTGCTGCTGCTGCTGCTTATGCACATGTGCTGCTGCTTTGCTGCTGCTATGGCTGCTACTGGCTGCTGCTGGCTGCTGCTGCTGCTGCGCAGCTCGCTGCTGCTGCTGCTGCTGCTGCTGCTGCGCTGCTGCTACTGCTGCTGCTGCTGCTGCTGCTGCTGCTGCTGCTGTAACTGCTGCTGCTACTGCTGCTAGCTGCTGCTGCTGCTGCTGCTGCTGCTGCTGCTGCTGCTGCTGCTGCTGCTGCTACTGCTAACTGCTATTGCTGCTGCTAATGCTGCTGCTGCTGCTGCTGCTGCTGCTGGCTGCTGCTGCTCTGCTGCTGCTGCTGCTGCTGCTGCTGCTGCTGCTGTGTGCACTGACTGCTGCTGCTGCTAGCTGCCTGCTGCTGCTGCTGCTGCTGCTGCTGCTGCTGCTGTGCTGCTGCTGCTGCTGCTGCTGCTGCTAGCTAGCTGTGCTGCTGCTGCTGCTGCTACATAGCTGCTGCTGCTGCTGCTGCTGCTGTGCTGCTACTGCTCTCTACTGCTGCTGCTGCACTACTGCTGCTGCTTGCTGCTGACTGCTGCTTGCCTTGCAAATCTGCTGCTGCTGCAGCTGCTGCTG
>WNWK01015728.1:32500-46947 GCA_009830355.1 Cherax destructor
TGCTGCTGCTGCTACTGCTGCTGCTGCTGCTGCTGCTGCTGCTGCTGCTGTCTTTACTGCATGTAGCTACTAGCTACTTACCCCACTCTCTCTCTCTAGTTCTGCTGCTTGACTTTTGACTTGCTGTGCTACTCTAGCTACTGCCATACTGCTACTACTTTTACTACTACTGCTACTAATCTACTGCTATTACTACTACTACTACTACTACTACTACTACTACTACTACTACTTCTACTAACTATCACTGCCACCAACCACAATATTACTGCAGACTTCTCCCGTTCTCCTCCTCCGGTCCTCCTCCCTCCTCCCGTATATATTCTAGCTTCCTTGCCTTCACTCTTCTCTGTGTTATAGTTAATGGTCCAGGTTGGACCAAAACGTCATCACAAGTGTCAGTCTGCTGTGTGCCGGTTATTTGTGCACATTTTCATTCTAATATTTCATATTCCATCATTTTCACCTCTCGGTTATACTGACTTATCAGTGTAATAATGACCACACTGTTATACATAGGTTGAACTTATGTTTAGTGCAGCAGTCAGCCAGGCTGACTGCAGAGTCACCCAGGCTGACGGCACCACCTTTGAGGTATCAAGGTCACTTAGCAGCTTCTTCACCTCCTCCTCAGTTGAGTGTATGTCATCCAACACTTGTTGGTATATTCCTTCTTGGTGTCCCCCTCTGTTCTGTCTTCCCAGAGTCCTTCCTGTCTCCACTGTAAATACTTCCTTAAATCTCGCATTGAGCTCCTCACATACCTCTTGATCGTTTCTTGTGAGCTCCCTACCTTTTTTCCTCAGCCTAATTACCTGTTGTCTTCCTCCTAATGTGGCTATACAGCAGTTTCGGGTCTGACTTGACTTTCGATGTTATGTTGTTTTCGTACTGTCGCTGGGCCTCCCTCCTTATCTGTGCATATTCGTTTCTGGCTCTTCGACTAATCTCCTTATTTTCATTGGTCCTTTGCCTTCTGTACTTTTAAATTCTCTAGTGCACTTAGTTTTTGCCTCCCTACACCTTCGGGTAAAGCAAGGGCACGTTCTGGTTTTCCCATTATTTCTGTTGGCCTTGGGAACAAACCTTTCCTCTGCCTCCTTGCATTTTGTTGTTACGTATTCCATCATTTCGTTTACTGACTTTCCTACCAATTATCTGTCCCACTGAACCTCCTGCAGGAAGGTCTTCATGCCTGTATAGTCTCCCTTTTTTATAGTTTGGCTTTTCCCATTCAACTCCTGCTACCCTCTCCACTTGTAACTCTACTATGTACTCAAAGCTTAGAACCACGTGATCACTAGCTCCAAGGGGCCTCTCATATGTGATGTCCTCAATGTTCGCACTGATCAGGGTGAACGCGAGGTCCAGTCTTGCTGGTTCATCCTCCCCTCTCTCTCTGGTAGTGTCCCTAACATGTTGGTGCATGAGGTTTTCCAGTACGACATCCATCATCTTTTCTCTCCATGTTTTGGGACCCCCATTTGGCTCCAGGTTTTCCCAATCGATCTCCTTGTGGTTGAAATCGCCCATAACCAGTAACTTTGCTCTGCTCGAGTGAGCACTTATTGCTAGTGTGTCCACCATTGCTCTGTTGCTCTCTTCATATTCCTCTCTTGGCCTCTTGCAGTTCTGCAATGATTACCTTATGTTCCACAGGCTGAATTGTACCTACTATGTAATCCCTTTCTTCAATCTCGCCCATTCCTTCCATTTCCTCAAATCCCCATCGATTGATACTAAGCCTGCTTGTATACAAGCATACATACACACATACATATATACCCACATACATATATACATACATACACACATACATGTATGTGTCTGCTTGCATGTATGCCTTCTTTGTGAATGTTTGAACAGGATAGCAAAGGCACTTGTCGACTGATACTATGAATGTTGTGAATATACTAACATATTTATATTACATAACATTAATCCAGATTAAAAATCACTATTTATAATTAAAAATTATTATAATTCTCAACCCCTGTCAGCCTCAGAGTTATCTGAGTTCTCATGTCTGCCTTCCAGCCTCAGCCTTCCCCAGGAATCCGGATGTTTCCCCTTCCTCACTTCCCCAAGGTTAAAAATGAATATTTATAATTAAAAATTATTATTATCTGCGACCACTGTCAGCCTCAGAGTTATCTCTGAGTTACCAGACCTTGCCACGTGGAGGCCAGTGGTTCGTCTTTAAGGTCCTCCCCCCCCTCGCCTTCCCCAGGTTCATGCGTCCAGGAATCCATCCGTGGGCCCCCGGATGTCTCCCCTTCCTCACTTCCCTAAGGTCAGCCTCGCCTCTCTGTGTTCTCATCTCTGCCTTCCAGCCTCAGCCTTCCCCAGGTTCATGTATCCAGGAATCCATCCGTCCGCCTCCGGATGTTTCCCCTTCCTCACTTCCCCAAGGTCAGCCTCACCAACCTGTATTCTTGCCTTCCCCAGGTTCATGTATCCAGGAATCCATCCGTTCGCTCCCGGATGTCTCCCTTCCCCACGTCCCAGGTAGCCTACAACAACCTTCCGTTCATGTTCCAGGAATCCATCCGTTGTCCCGGATGTCTCCCTTCCCCACTTACCAAGGTCGGCGTTGCCTTCTCCGGATCAGTGTCTCCAGGAGTCCACTGTCGTCACCTTAGGTGGACTCCCTTCCCCACTTTCCCAAAGTCAGCTGGTATTCTTGCCTTCCCAGGTTCATGTATCCGGAATCCATCCGTCCGCCGCCGGATGTCTCACCTTCCCCACTTCCCAAGTTCAGCCTCAACTGCTGAGTATTCATGCCTTCCCAGGTTTATGTATCCAGGAATCCATCCGTCTACCGCCGGATGTCTTCCCTTCCCACTTACCAAGATCAGCCTCAACAGCTGGTATTATGCCTTCCCCAGGTTCATGTATCCAGGAATCCATCCGTTCGCTCCCGGATGTCTCCCCTTCCCCACTTACCCAATGTCAGCCTCAACAACAACCTTCCCCAAGTTCATGTATCCAGGAAACCATCCGTTCGCTCCCGGATGTTTCCCCTTCCCCACTTACCTAAGGTTGGCGGTGCCTTCCCCGGATCAGTGTCTCCAGGAGTCCACTAGTGTCACCTCAGGTGGACTCCCTTCCCCACTTCCCCAGAGTCAGCGGTGCCTTTCCCGGATCAGTGTCTCCAGGAGTCCACTAGTGTCACCTCAGGTGGACTCCCTTCCCCACTTCCTCAGAGTCAGCGGTTGCCACCCTCAATGACCTTGCTGCATGGAAACTTGGTCTTGTCTAGCTGGTCTACGGTAGTGACTGTCCAGGTGGGTGGAATTACTGGAGGTGACACACAGAAAACTGCGTCCAGTAATTACACCCACCAAGACAGCCACGACCGTACACCAGCTAGACGAGACCAAGCTGCCACACAGCTCAGCCACCAAGGAGAGGCTAACTAAAGAAAATTTTGGACTTCTATTTATGTTGCATTATGTTTCCATAGTAAATACACTATTCTCAATTATTTTGTTAAGTAAGTGTGTTTGTGAATGTTTTATTGGAGGAAGATTAGTGTCCATGTGTTTATCTATTTATCTACCTCTGTGAAAAAAGCTGTACGTGTTTATTAGTTTTCTTTTTTGTTATTTATGGTTTGTATTTTCGTCTTATGCAAAGACCCACAGGTGTACACACCCACATTTTTTTCAACCACATTTACGTATCTCCACATATACAACCTACACATACACCACACATTCAGTTCTCTGTATCACACATACTCGCACATAAATGTAAATCAGTGGTAAAATATCCCGACATGTGTGAATAAGACAATAAGTCTGGCATTTACTGAGAAGACGTTTCGTTTAAAGCTATAATAGATTTTATCAGTCTATTATAGCTTTATAAAGTCTTCCTGGACTCTATTTACCCGTCAGAGATTCATAAAGTCTACCTGTACTTTTTTATCAATTAGAGATTGATAGATAGCTATCAATCAAAGTTTGATTGAGATTGTTAGTTTGGTAGAACAAATTTCTGTCTCCCGCCTCACTACTGAAAGACACATTTCTGATATTAGACCTTCAGTCGTATGTTCACTGCAGAGTGATCTGAAAGCTGTGTTGCTGTCAGCACAACACTGGATGAATCTACAGACATTCAACATATCTCTCAGTTGGCTATATTTGTTCGCTATGTTACAAACAATGGAAATGTATAAGAAGAATTCTTAGACCTGATAAGTTTAAAGATAACCATAGAAGGTATTAACATCAAAAATGCACTTAACAAAGCTTTATTAAATTCTCAACTACCATTACATCTACTTGCTAGTGTTACAACAGATAGATCACCAGCTGTGGTAGATCAAAATACTGGCCTAGTTGGACAATTGACACATGATCTCAACTATCCTGAATGTATTTGTATCCAATGTATCATCCACCTTGAGCATTTAGTAAGTAAACACTTCAAGCTCAACACTCATAAATTGTTTTTTTAAAAATTGTGAATTTCACTGTGACAAGTGCGAGAACCCACCGTGAATTTAGAAATTTTATTGAGGATCTGAAGCTTGAAGACAAGTTAAGTGAGCTTTGATTCTACTGTATTGTAAGATGACTGTCAACTACCAGTCTGTTGAATAGATTTGTTGCTCTTTATGAACCAATCATTGCTTTCATGAAAGAAATGAGAGAAATACCCACAACCAGAAGATCACAAATGGGTAGAGGATCTGATGTTCTTTACAGATGAAAAGCATCACCTCCAATATTTAAGTCTGGCACTTCAAGGAACAAGTTATTACACAACTTGCTCAATCAGTTTTCAGAATAATACAAAACTCTTTCAAAGAAATTTGATCACTTTCCCAAACTTAAATTAAGAATAACTACTTTTTCTGATGTTGAAATTAAAGACAGTAAACTGAAACAATACGAAGGAAACTTAGAAATACTTTATAATACTTTTGAGAACAGGATTAAGAAACTAAAAACGTTAAAGCCATGTTTTCAGTTTCTTGTGAATCCTTTAGTGATTCTCGCCTTCCCCAGGTTCATGTGTTCAGGAATCCATCCGTGGGCCCCCGGATGTCTCCCCTTCCTCACTTCCCTAAGGTCAGCCTCCCCTCTCTGTGTTCTCATCTGTGCCTTCCAGCCTCAGCTGGATGCCCTCTTGTTGCACCTTTTGCATCGGGTGTTGCTTCAGTAGAAACAGAGCTTAATGAGCTGCAGGAAGATGTGGGTCTGAAGATGGTACATAAAATCTCATCTCTAACTGACTTTTGGAAACAAATCCCAGAAGCCAAGTGTCCCAGCCTTCAGAAAACTGGCTTCCCACTGCTCTCTGTTTATGGGACAACTTGCTGCTGTGAGTCTCTCATCTGTAATGAAATTTATCAAGTCAAAACATGGTGACATCTTCACTAACAGTCACCTCACTAAGCTTCTTAGAACACCTGTGACATCCTACCAAGCACATTTTAAACTATTATCTGCAAAAATGAAGATTCAATCAAAGTCTTCAACGATCAGAGATTAAACATATTCTGCTTTGTTGAGTACCACTACTATATTGTTGTATTTTTTTATTATTTATAAATACAATTTTAAAATAATATTTTCTGTGCCTCTTGAACATTCAAAAATATATGAAAAGTAATATACGTGGCTCGTCTTATGGACTAACTTGCCCACCACGGCTCTATACTTTGATTTAAGAAAGGTACACTAGAGCCCATGAGGCAAGGAGGAAGTGACTCTGTTAACCCCTAAGTTTAGAGACAGGACGAGTAAACTATCTCTCCCTCTCTCTCTCTCTCTCTCTCTCTCTCTCTCTCTCTCTCTCCCCCCCCTCTCTCCTCTCTCTCCCACACACACACACACACACACACAGACTCAGATGAATCACAGGGATGTTAGGAAATATTTCTTCAGTCACAGAGTTGTCAGGAAGTGGAATAGTCTGGGAAGTGATGTAGTGGAGGTAGGATCCATACATAGCATTAAGGAGAGGTATGATAAAGCTCATGGAGCGGGTAGAGTGACCGAGTAACGGACAGTGAAGAGGCGGGGCCAGGAGCTATGAGTCGAAACCTTCAACCACAACTAGGTGAGTACACAAATGCACACACACAAATGCGGGAAATCGACCTGACGACACTGGAGGACAAGAAAGATAGGGGGACATGATAACGACATATAAAATAATGAGAGGAATAGACAAGGTGGACAGAGACAGAATGTTCCATAGATGGGACACAGCAACAAGGGGACACAGTTGGAAGTTGAAGACTCAGATGAATCACAGGGATGTTAGGAAGTATTTCATCAGTCACAGAGTGGTTGGGAAGTGGAATAGTTTGGGAAGCGATGTAGTGGAGGCAGGATCCATTCATAGCTTTAAGAAGAGGTATGATAAAGCACATGGCCCAGTAGCGGCCAGTGAAGAGGCGGGGCCAGGAGCTATGAATCGACCCCTGCAACCACAACTAAGTGAGTACACACACACACACACACACACACACACACACACAAACAAACAAGGGGCCAGGAGCTAGCAACTCACTGGATTTCATTCTCACGTTCTAAACTTTTAACATCAAGTGAAATCTCCTGTTCTTTTCCATCTCTATTTCCAGTCTACAAGGTCTTAAGAACACCCGCCGTCCTCTAGATATAAATTTTGCTTAAGTCAACTAATGCACTTGGAAGTAATCTTGTACACTCTCTTACGTCTTATGTCACTGATGTTTCTGAGTCGTCTCTGTTTCAAGCTGCTCTTGTCATCTCCAATACTTTAGTGAACCTGGCTGCTTCCTTTCTGAGGGAATTAAAAACAATGAAAGATGTGTTCGCCTTGCCAACCATAACAATATTTTATTCCGAAATCACAGAAATCACAGTCGTCCCATTAACTGTTCCTCTGCTTAAACTATCTATGCTTCTTCTAGCCTTCAAAGACGCCGTCTAGTTGAATCAACTCTCATATACAACTTTTCTAACATGACTCTTAGTCCTGGAATTGCTTCTGTAGATTCCTGTCTTTCTCAATACATTGTTATTTTTTTTATTAACACATCGGCCGATTCCCACCAAGGCAGGGTTGTCCGAAAAAGACAAACTTTCATCATCATTCACTCCATCACTGTCTTGCCAGAGGGGTGCTTTACACTACAGTTATAAAACTGCAACATTAACACCCCTCCTTCAGAGTGCAGACACTGTACTTCCCATCTCCAGGACTCAAGTCCGGCCTGCCGGTTTCCCTGTATCCTTTCATAAATGTTACCTTGCTCACACTCCAACAGCACGTTAAGTATTAAAAACCATTTGTCTCCATTCACTCCTATCAAATACGCACAACGCATGCTTGCTGGAAATCCAAGCCCCTCGCACACAAAACCTCTTTTACCCCCTTCCTCCAACCTTTCCTAGGCCGACCCCTACCCCGCCTTCCCTCCACTACAGATTTATACACTCTCGAGGTCATTCTGTTTCGTTCCATTCTCTCTACATGTCCGAACCACCTCAACAACCCTCCTCAGGGCCTCTGGATAATAGTTTTGTAATCCCGCACCTCCTCCTAATTTCCAAACTCCGAATTCTCTGCATTATATTCACACCACACATGACCTCAGACATGACATCTCCACTGCCTCCAGCCTTCTCCTCGTTGCAACATTCATCACCCTCTACTCCATATAAGAGTGTTGATATAACTATACTCTCATACATTCCCTCTTAACTTCCATGGACAAGTTCTTTGTCTCCACAGACTCGAAGTGCTCCACTCACCTTTCCCCTCATCAATTCTATGATTCACCTCATCCTTCATAGACCCATCTGCTGACATGTCCACTCCCAAATATCTGAATACATTCACCTCCCCCATTGTTAAATGTTCTAATCTTCAGAACACTCGTGACTTGACCTCATCTCTGCCGCCTCTTCCACTTCTTTCCTCTTGATCTTGTGTTGTGATCTGTTGTGATCATATACTGTACCATGAATTGCCTGGGACACTATGGTGATAATGTCTAGGTGGATTGCCACCTAAAAGTTGCATTGATTCATTTTAAAACAAATTAAAACAGTACAGAAACTACAATCTTAAGATAAGGAAGAAACAGTGATGAAAACAGTTCCAGAAATATTGTTTTAGTGAGTATTTAAGTTGTGTTATGAACTCCAGGAGAAAGTTGTGAGCACAAGTATTGTAAACTTTAACAAAAGTTATGATAACACAAATAATTACTATCAGTTAGTAATTACAAATAAGTTATTAACATTTACACAAACTATACAAAAAATGAGAATGGATTAGGAGGTACACAGCCACACTGTGAGATCCAGCACTGGGACGGTACACAGCCACACTGTGAGATCCAGCACTGGGACGGTACACAGCCACACTGTGAGATCCAACACTGGGACGGTACACAGCCACACTGTGAGATCCACACTGGGACGGTACACAGCCACACTGTGAGATCCAGCACTGGGACAGTACACAGCCACACTGTGAGATCCAACACTGGGACGGTACACAGCCACACTGTGAGATCCAGCACTGGGACGGTACACAGCCACACTGTGAGATCCAGCACTGGGATGGTACACAGCCACACTGTGAGATCCAGCACTGGGACGGTACACAGCCACACTGTGAGATCCAGCACTGGGACGGTACACAGCCACACTGTGAGATCCAGCACTGGAACGGTACACAGCCACACTGTGAGATCCAGCACTGGGACGGTACACAGCCACACTGTGAGATCCAGCACTGGGACGGTACACAGCCACACTGTGAGATCCAGCACTGGGACGGTACACAGCCACACTGTGAGATCCAGCACTGGGATGGTACACAGCCACACTGTGAGATCCAGCACTGGGATGGTACACAGCCACACTGTGAGATCCAGCACTGGGACGGTACACAGCCACACTGTGAGATCCAGCACTGGGATGGTACACAGCCACACTGTGAGATCCAGCACTGGGATGAGTCACAGCAACACTGGATCCGCACTGTGGTACACAGCCACACTGAGATCCAGCACTGGGATGGTACACAGCCACACTGTGAGATCCAGCACTGGGATGGTAACAGCCACATCATGTGAGATCCAGCATCTGGGCTGATGGTCAATGGTTCAAAACACTAAATTTACTTTCTACCTTTTTTCCTCTATACTACTGTTGTTTCACACACTTTGTACAACACTAAATTTTCTTTATTATTGTCTGGAAGACTTGATGTAGATAATAGTTTGTCAAGTTACGCCAGTCATCACCAGATATTGTGTTTGTTGATTCACTCACAAACTGTTATAAAACAGTCTAGACTTAACCCAGTAAGTCGCAAGACTCAAGATTTCAAGTGAAACATTTCAGACAATTTGAGTGAAATTTAAATCACACGCAATAATTATATATTTGTCACGAAGTTTCTGTTAGTTCCGTTCAGAGTTTGTTAGTGTGCACAGTGCACCTTAGTGTGCATCAGGCACTTATGTTCAGTCACCTTATGTGCACAGCTGAACTTAGAAACACTTTTTCATTCATGTAAATACAACAAATTAATGTTCAGCCTTTATATCTTCGATGCTCTAGATTAAGTTTTTTTGTCATGTAGCACTATACCCACTTTCTGTTTCCATCAGTAAGTTAATATACCTATACGTAACATGTTCCAGACATGTTCCAAACATGTTCCAAACATTTTCCTAAATTTTAATTTAAATCTGGATTCACTTATTGCATTAACATTTTTTCCTGATTTTTCAGTAAAATGAGAAGTTAACATCAAACTGTTATTGAACTTTATAAATACGATTTTAAAGTATAAACTTCTATACATACATTACATAACATTGTCGTCAGCAAATATCATGACTTTTATTACTGTTGAGTAAAAATCGAATCATACGAGACGAGTATCAAGATGCATGGTTCACTACAGACAGTTGCAGTCATGGATCACTACAGACAGTTGAGTCATGGATCACACAGACAGTTGGTCATGGATCACCACAGACAGTTGAGTCATGGATCACCACAGACAGTTGGTCATGGATCACCACAGACAGTTGAGTCATGGATCACCACAGACGTTGAGTCATGGATCACCACAGACAGTTGAGTCATGGATCACCACAGACAGTTGAGTCATCGATCACACAGACAGTTGAGTCATGGATCACCACAGACAGTTGAGTCATGGATCACCACAGACAGTTGGTCATGGATCACACAGACAGTTGAGTCATGGATCACCACAGACAGTTGAGTCATGGATCACCACAGACAGTTGAGTCATGGATCACACAGACAGTTGAGTCAGGCCACCACAGTTGAGTCATGGATCACCACAGACAGTTGAGTCATGGATCACCACAGACAGTTGAGTCATGGATCACAACAGACAGTTGAGTCATGGATCACCACAGACAGTTGAGTCATGGATCACAACAGACAGTTGAGTCATGGATCACCACAGAAAGTTGAGTCATGGATCACAACAGACAGTTGAGTCATGGATCACAACAGACAGTTGAGTCATGGATCACCACAGACAGTTGAGTCATGGATCACCACAGACAGTTGAGTCATGGATCACCACAGACAGTTGAGTCATGGATCACCACAGACAGTTGAGTCATGGATCACAACAGACAGTTGAGTCATGGACCACCACATATAGTTGAGTCATGGATCACCACAGACAGTTGAGTCATGGATCACCACAGACAGTTGAGTCATGGATCACAACAGACAGTTGAGTCATGGATCACCACAGACAGTTGAGTCATGGATCACAACAGACAGTTGAGTCATGGATCACCACAGAAAGTTGAGTCATGGATCACAACAGACAGTTGAGTCATGGATCACCACAGAAAGTTGAGTCATGGATCACCACAGACAGTTGAGTCATCGATCACTACAGACAGTTGAGTCATGGATCACCACAGACAGTTGAGTCATGGATCACAACAGACAGTTGAGTCATGGATCACCACAGACAGTTGAGTCATGGATCACAACAGACAGTTGAGTCATGGATCACCACAGACAGTTGAGTCATGGATCACCACAGACAGTTGAGTCATCGATCACCACAGACAGTTGAGTCATCGATCACCACAGACAGTTGAGTCATGGATCACCACAGACAGTTGAGTCATCGATCACCACAGACAGTTGAGTCATGGATCACTACAGACAGTTGAGCCATCGATCACCACAGACAGTTGGGTCAGCTGTTCAAGACTACCTCGTGTACACATCACTTTTTTATATGTATTTTGTTATTATTGTTGTGCATCTCATATTCATACTGTGAAAGTTAATACAAAAACTTATGGATACAAAAAAGACCTAAGTATTAGACACCAAATGATCTAAGAATATGTACTTACAATTTATATTTGAACTCGTACAAACAAGTTTACAATATTGCTTCAAATGTTCTGTTTCTCATTTCATTAATAATCTTTGGAATGTAACATAGGTTATTATACAATCTCTATATTCCTCATTGTTAAGACAATCAAGGGCATTGTGGTCAAGAGTGTGACAATAAAACTGGCTTTTGATAGAGTACCACATCAGAGACTGTTAAAGAAAGTGGCTGCTCACGACATTGGGGAAAAAGTGTTTTCATGGATCGAGTCATGGCTCACCAATAGGAAGCAGAGGGTGTGCATAAATGGGGTTAAATCTGAGTGGGGATCTGTAACAAGTGGCGTTCCACAGGGATCGGTTTTGGGCCCGTTGTTGTTTATAATATATATAAATGACCTTGACGAGGGAATTACTAGTGATATGAGCAAATTCGCTGATGACACGAAGATAGGTAGGATAATCGATTCAGACGTAGATCTCACGGAACTTCAGGAGGATTTAGACAAACTCAATTCCTGGTCAGAAAAATGGCAGATGCAGTTCAATGTAGATAAATGCAAAGTTATAAAGCTCGGGAATGTTCATAACCCTAGCACCTACCAGCTTAATAATGTTGAACTCAGCCGTACAGATTTGGGGGTTATGGTAAGCAGCAACCTCAAACCAAGTCAGCAATGCCTAAGCGTAAGAAATAAAGCAAATAGATTACTGGGGTTTATATCAAGAAGTGTAAGCAACAGAAGTCCAGCGGTTATATTACAGCTTTATACATCATTAGTAAGGCCTCACCTAGATTATGCAGCTCAGTTCTGGTCTCCATTTTACAGAATGGATATAAATTCGTTAGAAAACATTCAGCGACGAATGACAAAGTTAATTCATAGCATTAGAAATCTTCCGTATGAAGAAAGATTGAAGACCCTTAAATTACATTCACTTGTAAGACGAAGAATGAGGGGAGACATGATCGAGGTATATAAGTGGAAGATGGGTATTAATAAGGGGGATATAAATAAGGTCTTGAGGATATCTCTCCAAGAGAGAACCCGCAATAATGGATTCAAATTGGATAAGTTTAGATTTAGAAAGGATATAGGAAAATATTGGTTTGGAAATAGGGTAGTTGATGAGTGGAACAGTCTGCCTAGTAGGGTTATTGAAGCTAGGACCTTGGGTAGTTTCAAATTTAGGTTGGATAAATACATGAGTGAGAGGGGTTGGCTTTGAGTGGGACTCGCACTTGAGTTAATAGAATCATTAAAGCATATTTCTTGGATAGAATTGAAAATTAGGTTGGGCAATTATTATTTTAGTGGGATGGATTGTGAAGGATCTGCCTAGTATGGGCCAACAGGCCTGCTGCAGTGTTCCTCCTTTCTTATGTTCTTATTGTACATGCCATGTTGCCACAAGCACATGTAACATCATCAGTGTACATGCCATGTTGCCACAAGCACATGTATCATCATCAGTGTACATGCCATGTTGCCACAAGCACATGCAACCAAGCCTAAGCCTGGCTACTACAATATCAGTCAATGTGTTTACATTGCAAGTTGCTCCATTAAATATGCTTATCAACAGTCATATCATCATAGGGATTTATAGATCTACTCAAACTTCTAACTGAATTACTGTGACATTCAGGATAAAAATAATGTACCATGTTTGTGTCATTAGGATTCTTATGCATCGTGAAGTAACTTACTGTTATTATAATAACACTAGAGATACAGAGATCACACTTTTATAAGAACATAAGAACATAAGAAAGGAGGAACACTGCAGCAGGCCTGTTGGCCCATACTAGGCAGGTCCTTCACATTCCATCCCACTAACAGAAAATTTGCCCAAACCCAATTTTTAATGCTACCCAAGAAATAAGCTTTGATAATTTTTTTATAAAGTGCAATTCCCCCCAAATCCAACCCTCTCACTCATGAATTTATCAACCTAAATTTGAAACTACCAAAAGGGCCTTGCTTCAATAACCCTACTAGGCAGACTTTTTTACACTCATCAACTACCCCATTTCCCCTAATTCTTTCTATTCCATCTAAATCTAAACATCTAACGAAATCCATTGTGAGTTTCTGGAGGGGTACCCTCAGACCATTTTTTCCCCTTTGTTTCCCCTTTTTCCCCTTTTATACCTCGTCATGCCCCCCATTCCCGTCTTTGTGGTAATTTAAGGCTCTTCTGGTTTTTTTTAAAAGAGAAGATTTCTAATGCTATTTATTTAAATTTTGTCATTCTCGCTGTGTTTTCCAAAAATTTTTGTCCCCGTAATATGGAAAACCCGGGCAATTTCCAGGTGAGACACCTTTTTATGTATGAAAACTGTAATTAACCTCCTTTCTTTTTGCTAACACTTTTTTGATTTCCCCTAATCATTTTCTTTTTACTCCGGGTTGGGGATTGCTGGCGTTTGGGGTTCTCTTCCACCCTCTTGGTCCTTGCAATCCCGTTGGTAAAATTCTAGGGTTTTTTAATTTTAAGTGCTTGGGGTTTTAAAACTCCCAAAACCAAAATCTTTTATCTAAAAAGGATTTGCCTTTACCAGGGGAAGTTTGTCAAATCCTGAGTTCTTGACATCATGTTTTAAACAATTATCCTTTTAAACTTCGTGTCAAATTTAAATTTTTTCATTCTTTTTCCCCCTCAAAAATCATTGAATTTTATTTAAAACCAAGAAATAAAACCTGTGGGCCCACCCTATTCCCAAACCCGGGGAACCCCATTTTGCACCCCCTCTTTTTTGGTGAAAATCGTCCCTGGTTTTTTTTTAATGCCCTGGGCCCTTTCTTTTGTCTCTTTTCCAAAAGAAAAACCATAAATGCATAGATTATACTCTTATAATTGTTAACAGAGAATACAAAGACCACAGAAACATGAATAAATTCATATTAACAAATTAAAAACTATGGCATAAATGAAGAATTAAAAATAACTAGCATCCCCATGGAGGTGTAACTGGACAGGAAGTTCTTCTCTTCTGGCTGGACTGGTACCAGACTTTTCCCCGTGAACGTATTTACAGGGCGCAGATTTTTGTGTCTTCCTCTT
>WNWK01015729.1:0-46943 GCA_009830355.1 Cherax destructor
AAAATTATAGGGAATAAGTCTGTTGAGTGTACCTGGTAAAGTGTATGGTAGAGTTATTATTGAAAGAATTAAGAGTAAAACAGAAAGCAGGATAGCAGATGAACAAGGGGCTTTAGGAAAGGTAGGGGGTGTGTAGACCAAGTGTTTACAGTGAAACATATAGGTGAACAGTATTTGGATAAGGGTAAAGATGTTTTTGTGGCATTTATGGATTTGGAAAAGGCGTATGATAGGGTAGATAGGGGGCAATGTGGCAGATGTTGCAGGTGTATGGAATAGGAGGAAGGTTACTGAAAGCAGTGAAGAGTTTTTATGAGGATAGTGAGGCTCAGGTTAGAGTGTGTAGGAGAGAAGGGACTATTTCCCAGTAAAAGTGGGCCTTAGACAAGGATGTGTGATGTCACCGTGGTTGTTCAATATATTTATAGATGGGGTTGTAGAGAAGTGAATGCGAGGGTCTTGGCAAGAGGTGTTGGGCTAAAAGATAAAGAAGCAAATACAAAGTGGGAGTTGTCACAGTTGCTTTTTGCTGATGACACTGTGCTTTGGGAGATTCTGAAGAGAAGTTGCAGAGGTTGGTGGATGAATTTGGTAGGGTGTGTAAAAGAAGAAAATTGAAAGTGAATATAGGAAAGAGTAAGGTGATGAGGATAACAAAAAGAATAGGTGACGAAAGATTGATATCAGATTGGAGGGAGAGAGTATGGAGGAGGTGAATGTATTCAGATATTTGGGAGTGGACATGTCGGATGGGTCTATGAAGGATGAGGTGAATCATAGAATTGATGAGGGGAAAAGGGTGAGTGGAGCACTTCGAGTCTGTGGAGACAAAGAACCTTGTCCATGGAAGTAAAGAGGGAATGTATGAGAGATAGTTATACCAACGCTCTTATATGGGTGTGAAGCATGGGTGATGAATGTTGCAACGAGGAGAAGGCTGGAGGCAGTGGAGATGTCATGTCTGAGGTCAATGTGTGGTGTGAATATAATGCAGAGAATTCGGAGTTTGGAAATTAGGAGGAGGTGCGGGATTACCAAAACGATTGTCCAGAGAGCTGAGGAGGGGTTGTTGAGGTGGTTTGGACATGTAGAGAGAATGGAACGAGACAGAGTGACTTCGAGAGTGTATAAATCTGTAGTGGAGGGAAGGCGGGGTAGGTCGGCCTAGGAAAGGTTGGAGGGAGGGGTAAAGGAAGTTTTGTGTGCGAGGGGCTTGGACTTCCAGCAAGCATGTGTGAGCGTATTTGATAGGAGTGAATGGAGGCATATGGTTTTTAATACTTGACGTGCTGTTGGAGTGTGAGCAAAGTAACATTTATGAAGGATTCAGGAAACCGGCAGGCCGGACTTGAGTTCTGGAGATGGGAAGTACAGTGCCGGCACTCTAAAGGAGGGGTGTTAATGTTGCAGTTTTATAACTGTAGTGTAAAGCACCCTTCTGGCAAGACAGTGATGGAGTGAATGATGATGAAAGTTTTCTTTTCGGGCCACCCTGCCTTGGTGGAATCGGCCGATGTGTTAATAAATAAAATGAATCGCTACTCCCGATCAACCGCATGTTAAGTAAACACCCCGTCCCGTGGGCGTAAGAGAGATCAAGGAAATAAATCTTCTTTGGCTCAGCGGGATAACCCATATCATCATCTTCACGGAAGAACTATATCTACCGAGCAAGACCACGAGATCTATCGAAGCATATAGACAAGAATGCTGCTTCCCCCGTAAGTATGCATGTTGTCTTAGTTACCATCTGGTCAGTAGGTATGTTGAGATAATGTGTCTCTGCAGTGGAATGATAAGGATCTCCAGGGTACATCAAGGACACGGATAAAGTGTGAGTAAATATTAACCTATTGTATTCTGTACTACTCCCCAAACAGTCAGATATTACCTATACAGTCCACTTAAAATTAACAATGCCATAATTATTATTATTATCTATTCAGATTTATTTACACTGGTCTAGAGCGTAAGTGGGTTCAGAGGGTGTGAAATTATCGAAGGGAGGAGGAGGTGTTGATTCACCGGGAATTCTCCCGGCCCGGGTATTTACCAGATGGCGACCCGGCTCCGGCTCCCTGGCGGGGAAGTGTCAGAGACCTATGTCTCCCATGGGAGGGATACCCTCATTGGCGGGACCAACTGGCCCCAGGCCTAGCCACATTCCCCACCAGCACAAGGCATGGAGGTGGATAGATGCTAGGCCTCTCTGGTCTGCCACCTTCCCTAACAGGAAGGGCAGGCTTGTGAGCTGCAGATGGTAGCAAGCTCCAGCCTTGGCACCTACCCTGCCCTAAAAGGGCTGGGCATGGTGATCGACCTATCGAAGGGAGTCATTTCAGTGACCAGGGTGACTCAAGTTTTCTCATGTACCTCAAGGGAGTGACTGCGGTAAAATTATACTAGTCAATCATCTCCCCGGGAGATTGTTTGTTGCAAGTGGCGGTAGCCTAGATAGACAATCTTTCATAATTCCCCACAGCGCCTGTTGGTCTGTCCTGAACCGGATGTGATTAGTGAATTAATCATTATTGAATTAATTATTTAATAAATAAGTGACTGATTGTGGGAAGTGAGTATAGAGTACACAGAGTTAATTAATTGTGTGGTGGACGGTAATTAGTCCAATTAATTGCTAGCATAGGTGTTGCTACGATTGTGCAAGAGTAAGGTGTGAGAATCACCTTTATAAAGGGTGAAAAGCTCTGTTCCACAAGGCACAGTACGTGCTCCCATCCTGTTCCTCATCCTCATATCGGACATAGACAGTGATATAAGCCACAGTGCCGTGTCTTCCTTTGCAGATGGCACCCGAATCTGTATGACAGTGTCCACCGTTGAAGACACTGCAAGACTCGAAGCAGACATAAACCAAATCTTTAAATGGGCTGCAGAAAACAATATGAAGTTCAATGATGAGAAATTTCAATTACTCCGATATGGAAAACGTAGGAAATTAAAATCTCATCGGAGTACAAAACTAATTCCAACCACACAATAGAGCGAAAAACTAATGTCAAAGACCTGGAAGTGATCATGTCAGAGGATCTCACCTTCAAGGACCATAACACCGTAGCAATTGCATCTGCTAGAAAAATGACAGGATGGATAATGAGAACCTTCAAAACCAGGGATGCCAAGCCCATGTTGACACTTTACAGATAGCTTGTTCTATCTAGGCTGGGATATTGCTGCACACTAACTGCACCTTTCAAGGTGGGTGAAATTGCTGACCTTGAAAATGTGCAGAGAACCTTCACGGCACGCATAACTGCGATAAACCACTTCAATTACTGGGAACGCTTGAAGTTCCTAAACCTGTACTCTCTAGAACACAGGCGGGAGATATACATTATTATATACACATGGAAAATTCTCGAGGGATTTGTACCAAACTTGCACACGAAAATCACTCCCTACGAAAGCGAAAGACTCGGCAGGCGATGTAACATCCCCCCAATGAAGAGCAGGGGTGCCACTAGCACGTTGAGGGACAACACAATAAGTGTCAGGGCCCAAGATTGTTCAACTGCCTCCCAGCATACATCAGGGGATTACCAACAAACCCCTGGCTGTCTTCAAGCAGGCACTGGACAAGCACCTAAAGTCGGTACCTGACCAGCCAGGCTGTGGTTCGTACGTTGGACTGCGTGCGGCCAACAGTAACCGCCTGGTTGATCAGGCTCTAGTCCAACATGAGGCCTGGTCACGGACCGGGCCGCGGGGGCGTTGACCCCGGAATTTTCTTCAGGTTCAGGTTCAGGTCTATTAAATTTGTACCCTCAGTGGTTATTGATTCTATAACCATTGCTGAATCTGATGGAGTTAGTGTGGCCGGCGAGCCATAAATAATAAAGGGTCTATTTAATTTGTACCCTCGGTGGTTATTGATTCTATAACCATGACTGGATCTGGTGAAGTTACAGCGGCTGGCAAGCCCATGCAGAATAATGTGAAACTGGCACCCTCCATAGTAAACAATGACTCGGTGGGATCAATATGTGTTTTGATAGGCAGTGACTATTATGCCACCTTCGTAAAGGGTATGACGAAGGAATGTGGTGTCACTCTTCTCAACACTGGTGCAGGCCATGTAATTTATGGCAGGCTTCCTCGCAGTAATGAATGACTGGAGGAAGCCATAAATGCAGTCACTGTGTGTCTTATGCATGAAACGTCACCCCAGAGTAAATGTTCTTCTATAGAGGAAGCTGTTGAACCAGTACATAAATTGTAAGAACTGGACAGTATCAGGATTAATGTAAATGAAGAAAGTCCAGATGACTCCTTCACTCAGGAACAATACCTGAAGGATGTTAAATTCGAGTCTGGACAATACTGGGTGCGACTCCCATGGAAGCTAAACCATCCGGAACTGCCCACTAATTACCGGATGGCGTATGGTCAATTAAAGGCCCAGCTCCACGAATTCAGTAAGACACTAGAATTGCTGACTGCTTATAATACAATAATTAATGAACAGTTAAATAATCAGTTCATAGAGGAGGTACCCCCTGAGCAAGCCAATATTCATGGCCACTACTTACCTCATCACGGAGTGAAGAAGGATTCGAAAACCACACCATGGTTCGTGTTTAATTGTAGTGCCAGGGGTAATAAAAATGTACCTAGTTTGAATGATTATTTGATGACAGGTCCGTCAATGACGGAAAAATTGGGTGATGTGTTATTGAATTTCAGAGTTAATGATTATGCCTTTACGGCAGACATAAGTAAAGCTTTCCTGAGAGTGGGTTTGCAAGAAACGGATCAGGATTACACAAGATTCCTGTGGCCAGAGGATCCTAGCAATCCACTTAGTCCGCTGAAAATCTTCCGATTCAGAAGTGTTTTGTTTGGAACTACTTCCAGTCCGTTCCTACTTCAAGCGACGATAAATGCACATCTTAAACGTACAGGTGGTCCACTGAGTGAAATAATGAGTAAACAATTCTATGTGGACAATTTCCTGGGTGTGACGTCAACCGAAGAGGAATTAATGAGGATATATGAAGGGGCTAATGGCATAATGCAAGGTGCAAATATGCCTCTCAGGGAGTGGAACCGTAATTCGTCCAGGTTAAAGAACCGAATAAATAAAGATAATCCCGGAGATGGAGTCTCGGGGTGTAGCAATGTATTCGGACTGACTTTGGATACTGAGAGGATTTGTTATCGTTAAAGCCTAATAATTATAGTATGCCCAAGAAATTTGGTGAAATAATGTGTGACCCCGGCTTAATGGGGTATCGAGATTTAGGCCTAATTCGGGCTCTAGTGATGCGACGACCCGACAAGATACGGTCTTAAACCCTGATTCTGGGTGATTTTCATAGGAGAAGGGACGTGAACTCTAATTAATGGATACGGTGGGACGTTGAGTCCAGTGAAGCAGATTTATGAATAATTGGAAGTGAAAGGTGTATCGTATGGCAGCGCGGACAGGGACGCCATCCCAGGACCGCCATGTTGGATATGGAAGGGATGATTAACTTCATCTTTACTCATCGACTCTGAATTTCGGTATAGAGACAGTGAATGTGTATAAACTAGTGGTGCATTAAGCCATAGTGTACGTAGTATAAACTGTAATAAAGGGAAATAGAGAGAAGATATGAATTGCTACTCCCGATCAACCGCATGTTAAGTAAATGATCTGTCCCGTGGGCGTAAGAGAGATCAAGGAAATTAATCTTCTTTGGCTCAGCTGGACAACCCATACCATCATCTTGACGGAAGAACTGTATCTACCAAGCAAGACCACGAGATCTATCGAAGCATATTAGTTACCATCTGGCCAGTAGGTATGTTGAGATAATGTGTGTCTGCGGTGGGAATGATAAGGATCTCCAGGTAACATCAAGGACACGGAAAAGTGTGAGTAAATATTAACCTATTGCATTCTGTACTACTCCCCAAACAGTCAAATATTACCTATACAGTCCACTTAAAATTAACAATACTATAATTATTATTAATCTATTCAGATTTATTTACACTGGTCTAGAGCGTAAGTGGGTTCAGAGGGTGTGAAATTATCGAAGGGAGTCATTTCAGTGACCAGGGTGACTCAAGTTTTCTCACGTACCTCAAGGGAGTGACTGCGGTAAAATTATACTAGTCGGTCATCTCCCCGGGAGATTGTTTCTTGCAAGTGGCTGTAGCCCAGATAGACAATCTCTCATAATTCCCCACACTATGCAAGGAAATAAACTCCTTAATCCTTAGAGTTCTGAGCAACACAATTGTCCTCAAAAGATTTGTTAAGTTATATACTATGAATTAAGGAAATGTCCCAGACTTCACCTTAAGAAACAGACAAAGCAAATGCGATAGTAATTATGGACAAGGTAGATTATAGTGGGAAAATGAGCATATCATTAGAAGACAGGGGTACTTAGGTGCCCCTTAAAGAGTGTAGCGAGTGTACCCTGGGTGAGAGAGACTAGGGTCTGGTGCTAGCATGTCCGCTGAGAAGGTAGCCTTGGCATCTGGTGTGAGCTAGTCTCGGAACCTGACCTACACGTTGACCTTCACAGCAGTAACAAGTCAGGCTTGTGGGCACGCAACGGCCGTCTAACTTGCTCCACACGTTGACCTTCACGTGAACGCTGGCTTTGTGACTGTAGCAAGATAGGTCTGGGGACACACAAGGCTACGTGTTTATGTTCAGTGAAAGTTCTATGTTAGCTTCTTGACACACAGTCAAGCTGGGTCATTAGGCTTCAGCAACAACAACAACAACTACTACTACAACTACTACTACAACAACTACTAACATACTCAAAATTTATTTACACAGCACATGATACAACTAATACAGACTTAGCTGACATCATTGTCATACTATATACAAAGTCTCTGGTTATGTAGAGCATTTCGGGCAACATAGATTAATCTTGTCCCCAGGATGCGACTAACACCCAGGTACCTACTTACTGCTAGGTGAACAGAGGTAGCAGGATGTTTTCCCTGTGGTACTTCATCGTGCAGGATGTCGTTAATGACTTACTCCATCACACAGGATGTTTTCCCCGTCATCACCCATCACACAGGATGTTTTTTTCTGACTTACTCCATTACACAGGATGGAAAAGTAGACATAAATGCAGTATGACTCACGAAATCGTAATGACACAATTGCAAACAAACTATACCACGGGCGGGGATAGAACCCACGATGAGAGTCATAAAACTCCAGACCGACGCGCTGGTCAGGAGATTTATGACTGACCGCAGGTTCTATCCCCGCATGTGGTATGGTTTATAAATGCAGTATAATGCAATCCTTTATTGACAATGCTTCGCCAACACAGTGGGCTTTATCAGGTCACCAACAGATCTACCTGAGCATTGTTGTTGTATGTTCGCCGGTACATCCGGCCCGGGTCTTCTCCAAATAGTGACCCGGCATTGGCCCCCTGGGTAGAGGGTGTCGGTCATCTCTTCTTTCTTTCTTGCTGTGGCTCCCCATGATGGGGAGTGTCTTCTGACGTCGCATCTTCATCAGCAGATCTTGGTACTTCAGGCTGTGGTTCTACCTACATAGGAAGAAGAAGGATGGGGGATAAGAAAGAAGGAAGTGAGAGAAAGAATAGCTGTAGTGGGTAGTCTCCGGCGTCGTCATTGAGAGGGCGGGTGGGTGGCTAGGACTGGGAGCAGTGTCTCCAAGTCATGGGTGGCCAGGTAAACCAGCCGGGCTGCTTGTCCTCGCGGGTCAGATCCCCAGGTGCCATCGGGAAGTGCCTGCGGCGGATGGCCGTCATCGGCCGTCATCGCAGGACAGTCAAGCATGTAGTGAACTAGAGGCTTTGGAACCATCCGGTTGCAGTGGCGGCAAAGCTCCTCACTCATGCGTTCGATGAGGCGCTTTGCAGTAGGGTAGCTGAGGCGCAGGCGGTGGACGCTGACTTACAGCTCCCTGTTCAGTTTCCTCATGTTTGGTGGGGGCTCCCTACGTGTTGCTCTGTCATACCAGTGCCGGCTCCGAGATGCTCCCTGTGCTGGTAGTGGGCGTCTGGCTGCCGAAGCTGCCCCCAGGTGCACCTGCCTGCGGCTAATGGCAATTGTAGTCGCAGGTTGGGCCGCAAGTGTGGCAAACTTAGCCGCCCCATCCGCCGCATCATTCCCAGCAAGGTCGATGTGGCTTGGTATCCAATTGATTGTTGCTTGCCGGCCCTGCTCGTCAAGTGAGTGTAGGTCTCTTCTGATGGCGGTGAGGAGCCGAATGTTATCCTTGGGCTCCCTATGCATGATGGCCTGTATCGCCGCCCTGGAGTCGACGTGGATGACTGGAGGTTGGTGGTGTTCCAGGAGCGCATGTTGGATGGCCCTCTGGATGGCGTGGAGTTCTTAATGAGTTGAGAGCATTTATGGATGACAGAGAATCAGTTACAATTAGAGAGTCAATTTTAGATACATGGACGCATTTGAGTGCAAGGAGTATGGCAAACAGTTGTCTGAAGGGTAGAGGCCCAGTTATTGACTCGTGCTCCAATTTCTTTAAAAGAGCCATCACTCTGCATGACAACAGCACTACCAGCTGCACCAGCGGATTGGTGAACAGAACCATCAACGTAAATAATTTGTGAGAGTGTGCTGTGTGACTAAGTTATCAATACAACTTAAAGCATCCTGTTTGGCTTCAAGACGAAGCTTTGATTGTGATTTTAGAAGTAGTTTGGGGGGAAATGGAGGGATGATAGTTTGGAATGGGGTAATATTCCATGGAGCGGAGAAGTGCCGCTGTTGCCTTACTTGCCACAGATCATGTATCTGATTCATGCGGAGGTCGGTTCCAGTTTTTTCGATCCATCTGGAGGGATGTTCACCAGTGCTGAGGAAAGTTTGGAGGGCTTCTGTGCAGGGGTTTGAATGGGCTTGCCTGAGCATATTAACCCCAATTACGATATTTCTTTCAGTAACACGGAATATCAAGTTAAGTAAATGGACACAAATGCAACTAATGTGACATTTTATTGTGGCAACGTTTCGCTCTCCAGGAGCTTTGTCAAGCCGTTACAAACAATACATGGACACAGAGGGTATATATATGCTCAGAGTGAGGTGTAATACTAGTCGTGGTGGTAGTAGTAGAGGCATAAGTTGTAGTAGTAGAAGTAATACAATAAGGTAGAATAATCAACTTGCACATGAGGAAAAGGTGAAAGCAATTACTTGGGTAGCACAAAAATATAGGTTAGACAAATATTTATGTTGGAGGTTGGATTAGAGAAGACCTGTATCAGTGTTCCACCTCTGCGAAGTTCTTTGTGTAGTATTAGCAGGAGATACTATGTGATGGCAGGGCTTACTGTTTTCAATAGGATTCTTGCTAAGACTTCAGAGATGGTAAAGCTGCCTTTGTTTTGTTTAACTGTGTTAGAAACAGCAATAAGTGCTGATTCAAGGCACTTGCGTCTGCGGAAATTAGTTTCTTTGATTACTAATCGGGCGTCTCTGAATTTCATGAGATGATTGGTGGAATTCCGGTGTTGTACGCAGGCGTAGTTCAGGTTATCGTTCCTACATGCATTAATGTGTTCATTGAGGCGTGTTTCGAGGTTTCTTGCTGTTTCACCTACATAAATCCTGTCGCATCCTCCACAGGGTATAGTGTAAACCCCCGCTTGGATTTTGTCCTGGTTAGATCCTTTATGGAAGTGCTGGAAGCGATGGCGACTCTGGTGTTAGCTTTAGCAAGTACTTTAGAAATGTTTGATGCAACCTGGCTGTTGGGAAGAATTATAACTTTGTTTGGAGTGGTGTTAGTGCGTGGAGAATTAATGATCTGACGAGCTCTTCTTTTGCAATCTTTGATGAAAAAGGAAGGAAAATGTAAATCAGTGAAGGTTTGCTGAATATATGTGCATTCCTCGTCAAGAAACTCAGGACTACAAATTCGGTAAGCTCTTAGGAAGAATCCGATGATGATGCCTCTTTTGGTCTTGGTATCTTGACTGGAATAAAAGTGTGTGAGATCATTTTTATTTGTAGGTTTCCGGTAAACTTGAAATCTTAGGTTGTTATCTACTTTGTGGATGAGGACGTCTAGAAAGGGTAGCTTGTCATTGGACTCTTCTTCTAGTATAAACTGGATCGCCGGTTCAACTGCGTTGAGCCTTGCCTGAAGATTCCGTACATCAAAACGTTTGGGAGTTATTACGAGGACGTCGTCCACGTAACGTAACCAAGTGACGCTTGAGGGGATGATGTTGGCGAAGTGTTCAGCCTCTAGGTGTTCCATGTAAGTTAGCTAAGACGGCACTGATGGGGGACCCCATTCCCATGCCGTATGTTTGTTTGTAGAGCCTGTTATTGAAAGAAAAACAGTTGAAATTAACACAGAGTTCAATAAGGTCAACGAAATCTCCGGGAGGTAAAGGAAGGTTAAGGTTCTGATTGACTTTACGCCGTAGAACATCGATGGCTTGTGTGGTAAGTACTTTAGTGAAGAGGGAAGTCACGTCCAAACTGCTTAGTTTCTTGTTTCGGATGGAGAGGTTTCGGATGCGGTTGAGAAGGTCGCCTGAATGCTTAAGATGAGCGGGGCTGATGGTCCCCAGAAGGTAGGAAAGATGTTTGGCAAGAACTACTTTTACTTAACATATTGTCGGTAATTCTACCAATATGAATATCAAGTTCTTTCTGCACATTTAAAATTTTGGCAGAACGAGGGCATCCTAAAATGATCCTCATTGCTTCGTTCTGCAGTTTTTCCAGCCCTCCAAGCTTCCAGTCAGACACAAGAGCAAGTAGTGGCGCAGCATAATCAACCAATGATCTAATATAAGCAAGATACATCATTTTCACAATTTTAACATTAGCACCATACCTGGGGTGAAACCCTGCCACAACTCTAAGTGCTCTCAGCCTTTCTTTGTATTGACGACAAAGTCTCGTTACAACAGGTCCAAGTAGTGGGACCTCAAAGCCTAGATACCTGTATCTGTTTACATATTCTAGAAGAGACCCATCATGCAACTGGATCTGGCGATCTGTGCCTCTCTGCCGAGGAGGACGCCTATTGAGTCAGACACAGGTATGGTAGAGTGCACATGCTGTGGATTCCATCTCACATTGGTCTTCAGATGCATGATAGAACTGATAAACTGATAAATTGGCTAAGTTTTATGCTTTCAAATATGGGGTAGATTACAATCTTGGCTTATCAGTTAGCAGTTTGAGAACAATAATACGAAAAGAACTTCAACTGAATTTTATTGACTTAAGACTCAGGGAGATTGACACCAGTCAGTCCAACTATCATCATTCTATCATGCAGGAGGAGCCACATGTCTATGGTGCATCCAACAAAATAGGCAGACTCTTGGATGTCACTACCGCCCGCCTCCGGCTGGGTTACAAGTATCTTTGGCAGGTTAAATCACCATCACCAGATGTAGACCAAACAAAATGTAAACTTTGTCAGTTGGATTATTGTCACACCCTGCGTCATTATGTACTGGAGTGCGTCTCACCCTGCGTCATTATGTACTATAGTGCGATAAAATTAATGAATTCGGAGACAACTCACTCAGAAATGTTCAAGATATGTCAAATAATTTTATCCACAGTGGTATATTACATACCATTCTGGAAAAATACCCTGACTTTGCTCCCTGTAAATAAAGTCTACCGGGTGTAGACTCATGTAGGCTCATTGCTTTATAATTTGTTTATGATTGCAACCATGTATAAACGTAAGTAAGTAAATTTACTTACATGATTCATTACCTTTGAAACTTGTGAGTTCATTACCATTGTACATTGTTCAGCTATCAAAACTTTGGGGTCCAGTCTCTGGACCCATTATATACCTCTATAATCTGTAAATACCTTTGTAACTTGTCATGATTGTGACCAGATCTACCCGAGTTCATTACCTTTGTAACTTGCTCAGCAACAATACAAGAAGCTTTTTTGCCAGAGGAAAGAGAGTCTCCAAGATAATAGAGTGTCATATATAGTGTTATAGTGTTTATCACAGTGGTACTGTAATATATAGATAAGATACCAAATAAATGTAAGGTGAAATTTAAGGTGAATTTAAGCCTAAAGACGCAAGGTTCATGTGGAAAACAGTTGCCAACAGTCGCCAGAACCCTACCATGCCGGTCAGCTCGTATTAATAATCTGTAAACCTGCCAGTGTACCTGACCTAAAATTTAGTGATACCATCCACCTAGTGTCATCATTCAGAAATCAATTCAAGACTCTTCTCAAAAATCACCTACTCACCCTATACTAAATACTCAAACTGTAACAAACTTTCAAACCCAATGTTATTTTACTTAAGATAATCTCATTTTTTCATATCATATTGTCATTTAAAATAGTATAGTATCATCATTTTGTTAATTTGAAATAAAATATATAACTAGAAGAAACTCAATAAATTGCTCAAGTATATCGTCGATCACCATGCCCAGCCCTTCTAGGGCAGGGTAGGTGCCAAGGCTGGAGCTTGCTACCATCTGCGGCTCGCAAGCCTGCCCTTCCCATCAGCCTCCTTGGGGCGGGGAAGGTGGCAGACCAGAGGGGCCACTCAGCAGCCGCCGCCACCACCACCAGTACCACCCATCTCGCCTCTGCCTGACGACATCTCCACGAACATTTATTACTGCATGATGTTTGCTCACATGAATAATGCAGCTCAACCAGGATCCTTCAACACATCGATAAACGAACTTCTTGCCCTCAACAATATGCCAGCATTCAACTTCCCAACAAGTCCTCCTTCAGCTGAGATTTTAAAGATAATTCCAAAAGTCGTCAACTTTGCTGCACCAGATGACTTGCAAGAATTACTGATTAAAGACAACACTCGTGCTACTACAGCCTCCACCAATGAGAGTTCACCACCACCTCACACCACCACCAAGAACCAATCAGCTGCCTCCCTGCCAGTCGAGACACAGCCACTCCCCACCACGAAACAATCACCGACCACCTCTACTATGCACCCGACTCCCCCACTACCAGGACCTGTAACTCGTTCTGCGGCCCAAGCTTGCAACCCACCCGCTGCTGCTCCTAACACATCTACTGCAAATGATCCAAAAGACTAGGTGAATTGCTTCTGTGGTATTTACTTTGTCTCCACCAACCAATACCCCGAGTTAATGTAAGCCAAGGAACTTCACCAGCGTCTTCAGGATGGAACTGTCAAGTATACCCTTGATCAGGGCACCAACTACCCCTTCTCAGTCATCCTACATGATGTAATAATATTGGTAGAATTACCGACAATATGTTAAGTAAAAGGACACAAATGCAACTAATGTGACATTTTATTGTGGCAACGTTTCGCTCTCCAGGAGCTTTCTCAAGCCGTTACAAGCGTTACATGGACACAGTGGGCTATTATATACTCTCAAAGTGAGGTGAAATACTAGTGGTGGTCGAGGTAGTAGTGATAAGTAGTAGTAGTAGTAATACAGTAAGGTAGAACAATCAATATGCACATGAGTAAAAGGTGATAAAACAAATACTTGGGTAGTATAACAATAGGTTAGACAAATATTTTTGCTGGAGGTTGAAATATAGAAGGCCTGTAGGAGTGTTCCACATCTACGATGTGCTTGTGTTGAATTAGCAGGAGAGACTATGTGATGGTATGGTTAACTGTTTTCAGGAGGATTCTTGCTAAGACTTCAGAGATGGTGAAGCTGCCTTTGTTTTGTTTAATTGTGTTAGAAACAGAGATAAGTGCTGATTCAAGGCATTTGCGTCTACGGAAATTAGTTTCTTTGATTACTAGTCGGGCGTCTTTGAATTTCATGAGATGATTGTTGGAATTAGTTGCATTTGTGTCCTTTTACTTAACATCCTACATGATATTCTACTAGAAACCGACCTCCCTTTTGAAATTTACTACGTCACTAGAAAGAAATTCAAGTCTCTTGTGAATGGCTCTCCTACTAATCTGACATTAGACTTCACTACTTCTCCCGCCTCCAAGACCCAGTAATCAGCACATCATTGTGCAGTGTGACTGCCTTCTCGACCTTTCCTGCCTGCTCTGCCGCCCTCCCCAACAACAAGACAAGACAGTCTAGGTAAGACCCACAAGTGGGTGAGCAGGGAAGTGTGGACAGCTGAAGAGAAGTCGGTGAGAGGAATGTCTTGAGTCGTAGATAAAGTGCCAGGGCTTAACCCAGCTGCGGAACGATAGGGGACAGGAGCTGGAGATCAGGATTTTGCAGGCGATGTAGAAGACATGTAGATGATGGCTGATCTGGCTGCTGCATGCTGCTACACTCTTGGGAAGTGGCTGGTGACGATGCTGGACTCTGGCTTGGGTTGACAGTGGAGGTCAGGGTGGCTTGGCATGTAGTATTTCTAGGTGATGAGATGCTGGTTTATGTCAGGGTGTTTCTGGTTTTTCTAGAGTGTGTCTATTCTCGGGTTCCATTTATTAACTTCTTGAATGTGGCTTTGTTCACGACGTCAACGAGTACTTTGGCGTTGTAATAGTCGGCGTCTGTAACTGCATCTGAGACTCCCTTTAGTACCTCAGCAAGTGTTAATATCTTGTTTGGTTGTTGTATTTCTCCAGCGGGAAATGGGATGGTAGCGTATTTGACTCTGCCATTTATCAGCCGTGTATGCAGTTCTAGTAAGGGTAGGTCGCCTCCATTTACATCAGCAGTGTAGAATCGGGCTCCATTGAATGTTATGTGGTGGGATGTTGTCTCTTCAGTGAATGTTGTCGGTTTCTTGGTTGGTGGAGATACAATAGTGTCTGCACTGGCTTCTGCAGAGAGTGTTGTGGTGGTGGAGGAAGTTGCTGGTGGAGTCGGCGCGTGTGCGGTCTCTGATTGGTCCGTCTCCATGCGAGAGGGAGGAGCTTGAGTGGTGGTGGTGGTGGTGGCGGCTGCGGCTGTGTTGGCTGAGCAGGCGTTGTGATATTAGTGGCGCACTGGTGCACTTAATGATGTCAGCTGATGGTGGTGAGTCTGGGAAGTTGAACTTGGGCATATTATTAAGATCAAAGATCTCGTTAATGACAGTGTTGAAGGAGCCAGGGTTTGCCATGTTGGCCATGTGGGCATATATCATGCAGTACTGGATCTTTGTGGTGTCCATTGTTGGTGGTGTAGCGACTGCGTTGGTGGGTGGTAGAGTGGCTTTGAGAATCTTAGTGGTGTTGGACTGGATCTTGGCGATGGCAGCATATGTAGGTGACTTATGCTGTGCTTTTTTCAGGTTAACT
Organism: Cherax destructor; assembly: GCA_009830355.1. Lineage (NCBI taxonomy): Eukaryota > Metazoa > Arthropoda > Malacostraca > Decapoda > Parastacidae > Cherax > Cherax destructor. The sequence goes on from WNWK01015729.1 coordinate 15,218, forward strand.
TCTTGTGCTTTCTTCAGTACTTCACGGCGTGTTGGACAACGAGCAGCCAAGGTATGGTGCTCAGTCTTGCAGTTAAGACATTTGGGTTGAGTAGTGGTGGAGCAGGACTTGTAGTCGTGGCCTTCAGTACCGCAGTTTGTGCAGAACTTCTTGTCCTTATTGGTGCATTCCTTGGTGCTGTGTAAGTACGAGAAGCAGTTGTAGCATTGTGGAACAATTGTGTATCTTTCTGCTTCAATGAAGGCAGGGTTGATGTGAAAGTAATGTACTGCTATTCCCTCATCTAGTGCTTTCTCCGCCATGGTGACGTCAGTGAAGGTGACCTTCATCATGGACGGAGCAGTAGGTATTTTAGAATGGAGTCAACCTTTGCCCAGGGTTCAGGTCCTCTATAGATGTCTTGATGTCAGCGATGTCTTGAGCAGTGATGAGTGAGTCTAGGCGTTTGAGGAACACAGTCCTCTTAGCCCTCATTGCAGGGAAGTCCCGATTTGAAATCCCCGTTCTTGAAGCTTGGTAGAAGCAGTGGTGGTCAGTAGTTTTCAGCCTCATTGTCGTCGGTGCAGACGACAATGAAGGCCACCTTGAGTGTCAGGATAGCAGTGAATTTTACTTGCAGACTCCTGCTAACAGCAGACGCAAGTGCTAGCTTAGTGGAGTCATTTATAGCTCCACTAACAGGCTTGATCTTGACCCTGTTGGAGTATTGCATCATGGTGGTGATGCTACACAGACGCAGTAAAGGTTCCCCTCCCCAACGGGGATCGCAGGGATGACAATACTGGGAATGTGTGAGGTGCACAGGTGTGCGTGTAGTGTGGGCTGTGAGCCGCCCTCCCCGCTCCAGTGATCCAGTACTACCGTCCACCACCCTGCTGATTCATCGCTTGCAGTACATCAGTACCACCTGCTCCACAGTGGTTGGGCCACTGATCTTTCATTTCCTCCTCGCCTCCACCATCCCATCCTTTTCCAGTATATTTCCATCCTTCCCTTTCCTTCTTCCTTCCCCATCTCGTCGAATTTCTTCGGCCATATCGATTCGATTCGATGACGATAACAGGATGCTGGTTGTTGTTGAGAATCACAGAAGATGGTGGAGAATCTGGGAATTTGAACTCTGGCATGTTGTTTAATTTGAAGAGTTTATTAATGGAGGTGTTGAATGTCCCAGGAACAGCAACGTTATGCATATGAGCATAGACCATACAGTAGTAGATGGTGGTTGGGTCACTGGCAGGTGCGATGTTGGTAGTGGTAGGTTGCGTGGAAGCTTGGATAATTTTTGTTGTGGTAGCTTGTAGTTTTGTAATACCAGCATAGGTGGGTGATTTTGAAGATGGCTTTTTCTGTGCTGCTTCTTGGGTCTTCTTCATAATGTCTTTACGAGTGGGACATTTAGCAGCAAGAGTGTGGTGATCGTTGCTTTTACAGATGAGACAAGATGGTGTTGGTGGAGCAGTGGCGGTGCATGATCTAAAATCATGTCCTTCACTACTACATGTAGTGCAAAACTTGTCCTTCACAGGACAGTCTCTGGTGTTGTGTGCATAAGAGTAACAAGTCCAACAGTGAGAAATGTAGTGGAATCTCTCAGCTTCGATGCAGGTGGGACTGACGAAATAATAGTATACAGCAAGACCGTCGGTTAATGCAGTAGCAGCCATGTTGACGTCTGAGAACGTGATCTTGAGCATGGATGAAGCTGTAGGTATTTTCGTGATGCTCTCTACTGTGGCCCAAGAGTTTTGATCTTCAATGGATGTCTTGAGTTCGTCGATAGGTTGAACTGTGAGAAGCTTATCGAGTTTCTTAAGGAAAACTGTCCTCCTTGCCCTGAGAGCTGGAGATGACATGACAGTAAATCCTGGATCAGAGAGAGAGTGGTGGTAGCTGTTGTAGTGAGCAGCTTCTCTGCATCTTCATCATTGTTGCAGACAACAATAAATGCTTCTTTCAGGGTCAATATGGTGTTGAACTTCACCTGCAGCACATGTCTAACAGCAACTGCTAGAGCAAGTTTTGATGAATCCTTCACAGTGCCACTGTTGGGTTTGATCTTGACACGATTTGCATAACTCATCGTGATGAAGGTATAAATTCCCCTCCCCAACGGGGATCGTAGGGAGACTGAAAACCGAAAGTCAGAGCTGCTGTGATCGCACTGGGCAGAGTCAACAAGCAGAATCTCGTATAAAAAAAAAAATATCGTATCGTGTATCCACCATCCCATCCTTTTCCAGAATTTCCATCCTTCCCCATCTCGTCGATTCTTCGGCCATACAAGTTCAAGTATCTTGGTGATGAAGAGGTTACTGTATAACGACGGTTATTTGACATCGTTCTTAGTAGCGGGAATGCAATGATAATGCTTCGGAGGCTTCTTACTTTATTTTTAATAAAGGTGCGAGTAACAGGCTGCATGTCTGTGGGCCATGGCCCAGGGCCATGCGCCTTGCGAGAGGGAGAGGAGTAGGCCTGTTGTCTGAGTGTTGTCTGGGCGCCAAGTGAGGGAGAGGCAGGGGTGAGGCAGACTCACATGGGTATGCTTACAGGCTTGCCCTCTGGCGGAAACTATGGGAACTAGCATGGCGCGAAATATGAACTCAGCTGGCAGACAGCATGGGCTGTCTATGCAGACAGCAAGGCTGTCTACAACTGGAGTGCTATCGGATTAGTAGGAGAGCCATTTACAAGAGACTTAAACTGTTTTCTCGGGAGGACATCGACTCCATAAAGGCGTTGTTGGTGTTTGATCACATCTAATAATCCAGGAGTGAAGGTGTGGCCAGGGTGAACGGTATACTTGACAGTTCCATCCTGGAGTTGCTGGATAATTTCCCTGGGATACATTTCGTCTAGTTATTGGTCAGTGGTGTAGAACCGAACGCCAGTGTATTCCCACAAGCCAGAGTCTGAATGAGTTTCAGAAGGCTTGGTAAGAACGGCAGTAGGTGATTGGTTCGTGACAGTAGCAGTGGAAGCCTTCTCATTGGTGGGGAGTGGCTGCGTCTTGACTTGCAATGTCGCTGACTGGTCAACGGCAAGTGAGACAGCTGGAGACCTGGCTGCTTCTGGTTGGTTGGTTCTTGAGATGTGTGGAGATAACAGAGGCATTTCATTGGTTGGAGGCTGAGTGACGTCATTAGTAGATGGTGTTGGTGGTGGTGGAGCAGCAACTTGGGAGTGATTTTCAGGTGGAGAAACGACGACAGGATGCTGGTTGTTGTTGAAAATCAGAGAAGATGGTGGAGAAGCTGGGAATTTGAACTCTGGCATGTTGTTTAACTTAAAGAGTTCATTAATGGAAGTGTTGAAAGTCCAAGAAACAGCAACGTTATGCATGTGTGCATAAACCATACAATAGTAGATGGTAGTTGGGTCACAGGCAGGTGCGATGTTGGTAGTGGTAGGTTGAGTAGAAGCTTGGAGAATTTTTGTTGTGGTAGCTTGTAGTTTTGTAATAGCAGCATAGGTGGGTGATTTTGAAGAGGATTGTTTCTGAGCTTCTTCTAGTGTCTTCTTCATAATGTCCTTGCGAGTGGGACATTTTGCGGCTAGAGTGTGATGATCGTTGCTCTTGCAGTTCTGGCAAGATGGTGTTGGTGGAGCAGAGGCGGTGCATGATCTAGAATCATGTCCTTCACAACTACATGTTGTGCAGAACTTCTTTTCATTCACAGGATAGTCGCTGGTGTTGTGTGAATACGAATAACAAGTCCAGCAGTGAGGAATGTAGTGGAATCTCTCAGCTGCGATGCAGGTGGGATTGACGAAGTAATAATATACAGCAAGACCGTCGGCTAATGCAGTGGCAGCCATGTTGACGTCGGTGAACGTGATCTTCAGCATGGATGAAGCTGTAGGTATTTTCATGATGCTCTCCACTGTGGCCCATGAGTTTTGATCTTCAATGGATGTCTTGAGTTCGTCGATAGGTTGAACTGTAAGAAGCTTATCAAGTTTCTTAAGGAAGACTGTCCTCCTTGCCCTGAGAGCTGAAGATGACATGACAGTAAATCCTCGAGCAGTGAGAGTGGTGGTGGCTGTTGTAGTGAGTAGCTTCTCAGCTTCTTCATCATCGTTGCAAACGAAAATAAATGCTTCTTTCAGGGTCAATATGGTGTTGAACTTCACCTGTAGCACTCGTCCAACAGCAACTGCTAGAGAGAGTTTAGATGAATCATTCACAGTGCCACTGTTGGGTTTGATCTTGACACGATTTGCATAACTCATCGTGATGTCCAAGCAAGGATGGAGACGAAGGTATAAATTCCCCTCCCCAACGGGGATCGTAGGGAGACTGAATACCAAGAGTCAGAGCTGCTGTGACCGCACTGGGCAGAGTCAACTAGCAGTGTGTGTGTGCTAAGTGTTTCTATTCATTCATTCAAGGACTCACAGGTAAGGACCCACTAGGGGCGAGGGGGAAGTGGGGACAGACGAAGAATAGCCGGTGAGAGGAAGAGCTGCAGTTGAAGAAAAAGAGTCAGGACTAAACCCAACCGTTTGTGGGGTAAATCCCAATATGATAAGTGTTTGAACTTGAACTTGTATGGCCGAAGAATCGACGAGATGGGGAAGGAAGAAGGATGGGGAAGGATGGAAATTCTGGAAAAGGATGGGATGGTGGAGGAGGAAGGGTAGAAAAGATCAGTGGCCCAACCACTGTGGAGCAGGTGGTACTGACGTAGTGCAAGCGATGACTCAGCGGGGTGGTGGACGGTATTACTCGCTCACTGGAGCGAGGAGGGCGGCAGAGCAGGCAGGAAAGATCGAGAAGGCAGTCACAGGAACACTGTGCAGTGATGAATAGACACATTGATACAGATAGATACAGTTACGAAAACCAGATACGGCTTGCTGACTCTGCCCAGTGCGGTCACAGCAGCTCTGACTTTGGGTTTTCAGTCTCCCTGCGATCCCCGTTGGGGAGGGGAATTTATACCTTCATCACGATGGGTTATGCTAATCGTGTCAAGATCAAACCCAACAGTGGCACTGTGAATGATTCATCAAAACTTGCTCTAGCAGTTGCTGTTAGGAGTGTGCTACAGGTGAAGTTCAACACCATATTGACACTGAAAGAAGCATTTATTGTCGTGTGCAACGATGATGAAGAAGCAGAGAAGTTACTCACTACAACAGCCACCACCACTCTCACTGGTCGAGGATTTACTGTCATGTCATCTCCAGCTCTCAGGGCAAGGAGGACAGCTTCTTACAGTTCAGCCTATCGACGAACTCAAGATCAAAACTCATGGGCCACAGTGGAGAGCATCATGAAAATACCTGCAGCTTCATTCATGCTCAAGGTCACGTTCTCAGACGTCAACATGGCTGCCACTGCATTAGCCGACGGTCTTGCTGTATATTACTTCGTCAGCAACACCTGCATCGAAGCTGAGAGATTCCACTACATTTCTCACTGTTGGACCTGTTACTCTTATGCACACAACACCAGAGACTGTCCTGTGAAGGACAAGAAGTTTTGCACTACATGTAGTAGTGAAGGACATGATTTTAGATCATGCACCGCCGCTGCTCCACCAACACCATCTTGTCTCAACTGTAAAAGCAACAATCACCACACTCTTGCTGCTAAATGTCCCACTCGTAAAGACATTATGAAGAAGACCCAAGAAGTAGCACAGAAAAAGTCATCTTCAAAATCACCCACCTATGCTGCTATTACAAAACTACAAGCTACCACAACAAAAATTATCCAAGCTTCTACGCAACCTACTACTACCAACATCGCACCTGCCAGTGACCCCACCACCATCTACTACTGTATGGTTTATGCTCATATGCATAACGTTGCTGTTCCTGGGACATTCAACACCTCCATTAATGAACTCTTTAAATTAAACAACATGCCAGAGTTCAAATTCCCAGATTCTCCACCATCTTCTGTGATACTCAACAACAACCAGCATCCTGTCGTCATCACTTCACCTGCAACTCCCTCCATGGCTGCTCCAACACCAGCTACTACTGACGTCACGCTAACAACAACAAATGAGAGCTCACCACCACCTCACACCTCAGCTCTTATAAAAGAAAATATGCGTCGCCAGTCTTTCCCCCTCCCCTCTTTCCCCCCAACGTTCACACGACAAGACACTCTAAAACCTCATGCATCACAAAAACTACCCTCTCCCTATCTACTCCTGCAGATCCCCATGCAAAGAATCTAGTCCATTCCAGCATTTCCATGCATCTCACCACAATAACTTTGCTACTGTCAAGGTCCGATATCCCTCAGAAAAACTCTATACCCATTTGTCCCCATATAATAGCCTGTTCCTACACAACGAGTGATACACTTGAGCTGCTAAGGCTTTCACCCTACAGTCCCCCCCCCACATCCCTCATTCCCCACGATACATACAAAAAGTCCGCAACTACATACATGATTGCCCTCCCAACCTCATGTGGAACTCCCGCCACATCAAAACTTAAAGCGCGTAAGGACGAAAGATCCCCTTTCCCCTACCAATCCCATCACACTCGTAAACCACAGCTTCACAACCTCCAAAGACTCACAAAGGTGGACAGCATGATTTGCTGTCTCATTATCCCCACATCTCTGACAAGCGTTTGTACCTACCAACCCCATCCTATATAATTCTGACCTCGATGCTAATATACCTAATAAAAATCTATAGACCATCTCCCTGACCTTAGGCTGTAGACGAATCTTCCTGAACACCACCAAATCCCCCTCCAATCATATACAGGGAAGTTTGCCTGACCCGGTACCCCCCCTCCCATTTCACTCCCCCTCCCCAACCTGCCTACCTTTACCCTTTTAGGTTCTCTCACTGCCAACAAATGCCACGCCATATCCTCACACACAGTTGGGAAAGTAAAAAATTAGGGCCAGATGGTGCTACCGCCCCTGGTACAGATGTTGCAATGGTAGACAGAAACTGTATGAATGGAGAAATAAATGATGGTGACCTGAAGAGGGACAGGAGCTCTAGTGAAATAAATGATGGGGAAACAGGTGTAGACAAGGACACACAAAAAACAGTGCTACAAACTAGCAATACCACGGTAGATAGTAAACAAGGGGATGCCCAGGGAAATACTGAAGATAAATTACCAGAAGCAGTTGAAGGCTCCATTGTTAGCACTAGTGTCGAAGACAGACACGAGACAGGAACACACCCACCAATGGGGAACACAGTCACAAAAAACAGGGCAAACAGAAACCAGGCCTATGTGAATATTATGCACTTGGTATCTGCAGGCATGGAAAATCTGGGAAATCAGATGGGACATGCAATTATGATCACCCCAGAAAATGCCGTGCCCATATGAAAGCAGAAAAATGCAACCTCCCGTCCTGTAAGTTTTTCCACCCTGAAATGTGCCACACATCAATTCAGGAAAGACAGTGCTATAACTTATATTGCCAGGCATACCACCTAAAGGGAATCCCCCAAGCACAGTATCATCAGCAAAGTAACTTTTCAAGTCCCTTTTTGTACTTGATTCTCCATAATTTAATCCCTCCCCAACACCCTAGCATTTCTTCTTTTACAACCCCATCTATAAATATATTAAACAACCATGGTGACATCACAAATCCCTTCAAGACCTACTTTTACCGATTTAAATTTCCCCCTCTTCACAACTAACCTGAGCCTCACTATCCTCATAAAAACTCTTTACAGAATTCAGTAATTTACTACCTATTCCATACACTTGCAACATCTGCCACTTTGCTCCCCTATCCACTCTATCATATGCTTTTTCTAAATCCATAAATGCAATGAAAACTTCCCTACCTATATTTAAATAATGTTCACATATATACTTCAATGTAAACATTTCATCTACACATCCCCTACCCACTCTAAAACCTCCTTGCTCATCTGCGATCCTAACCTCTGTCTTACCTCTAATTCTTTCAATAATAACCCTACCATACACTTTAGTTTTATACTCAGTAAACTTATTCCTCTATAATTTTTACAATCTCTTTTGTTACCCTTCCCTTTATATAAATGAACTATACACTCTCTCTGCCAATCCTTAAGTACCTTTCCCTCTTTCATACATTTATTAAACAAAAATACCAACCACTCCAACACAATATCTTCACCTGCTTTTAACATTTCTGTCATGATTCCGTCAGTTCCTGCTGCTTTACCCACTTTCATTCTGGAGAAGTGGAAAGTACTTGAGCCTAAAGATTTCCACCCCCCGTGGCTTGTCTTGCATAGTTAAGATCGCCTGTTTGCGATTGTTTGATATATATATATATATATATATATATATATATATATATATATATATATATATATATTATGGCAATAATGTATATAGAGAGGTACCACCTCTGGAACTTAATTCTGGACCCTCATCCTCAGAGACGATAAACGTACCTCAGGGAAAACTCGAGGTTCTCCCCGGTGCTTTGAATATTTCCTTCTCCTACCACCCCCTATATATATTGTATAAGTGCTTTATTAATAGACAGAATACATTGACAGACAACACAAACATGAACATGAATACATTGGTACAATACATCAAAGATTATGAATCTCCAGCTCCTTCGAAGTTGGACACGAGCCCAGTATGCAGCATGCATTTCCTCTCTGGATGGCCACGATGAGGCGCTGGAACATGAAAGTGGCTGCCCTTGGGTCCCTGGTGGTGTCAATGAGTCTGGAACCCAGTTCTTTAAGGAAACGTGTTGCATTTTTTCCCAATGCTCCCAAGGTCTCTGATCCCACTGGGACAAATTGATACTGTTGACTTATGTCCCTGTACTTGCCGATCTTGTACTCCTCCCTGTGGTCAGCAGCTCCTCCCTGTCGCCCGACACTGTGAAGAATGTAGGTGTCAGCCAGTGTCGACACACAGGTATAGTCCCATCCTAAGAGCTTTCCATTCTTCCAAGGATAGATGGTGATCCAGTCAGGGCGGTTTGCTGGGTTGTGGGTATTGTTGGCTGCTAGTGATCGGGGCTCTCTCTCGGCTGGGCATCCAGCTGAAGCAAGGGTTCTCTTTATGATGTCGTTGACTTCATTGTGTCTTGCATGCCAGCCCTTGGTTTTGGAACAGTTTAGACCATGTAGACCATATTGGCCGGCTTGCGCATCGCCGCAAATACACGTATATTCCGTTTGAATTGGGGCATCAAGGCGCAGAGCCACTGCAATACGGAGGGTCTTAGGGTCGAGGCGTGTTCCCATTGCCGAAATGAGAACTGTTTGGAAGAAGTCCCCAGAGTGATGTGCACTCACAGGTAGGAGACGGGCAGTCTCCGTCTGATGTTACAGCCCTAAGCATGTTGGAAAGCATCTTTTCAGTGATGGGGCCGTCCCAGCTTGACTGTTTGTAGGCCAGTTCTGCACTAGGTTTTGGTGCTGGAGCAGCAGCGTAGCTAGGGTCTTGTATTCCTGCTGAATCACTGAGGTTGTCCGGAAGAATTTGTTTTATTAACTCATTTCATGCTATGGAAGAGGATAGGGAAAACTGGTAGGGGAATCTGGGGGGATTTGCGTACCCCCCAGCCCCCCAAGCCTGACTGGAAGTGAGGCTTGCAACCACTTCCATCTTCGAGGGAAAAAATTTAATACACTCTAGCATGGTCTTAAGGAGAGAGTCATATTCCCTTTAGTTTCCCCGGGCTGCTGAAGGCTTTGGGGGCATTCAGGAAGTAGGTGTTTTTGGGGTTGACAGGACCTGGTGAGTAGGTAGAAGGATCATGGTAAAGATGTCTTTTATCCTGCCTTCCATCGTCCCAGGTCTGAGATATTTTTCTGACCAGATCGATGGCATTGGGGGCCCCAAAAAGGGGCAACCGAGGAGAGTGCTGTTGGGTTGGGTCAAGGGGTCGTCTTTGGGAAAACAGCACTAATCATCTGGGTCATCTGTCGATTGGTAGAAAATATTTCACATTTGGTGGGATTTAAAGATAGTCAGGCTCTCTGCCATGTCTTTAATTTTCCTGATGTCCAATAGGGGAGATTTTGAGTGTCAAATAGGGGACCATCATCCAAAAACCAGATATTGAGCTCCCCTTTGGGGAAACGCTTCCCGTGACTTTTGATGACCAGACAGAATAGAAAAGGGGCGAGAGGGTCCTGTTGCACACCTCACAAGAAGTCAATTTCATGGTCCAAACAATAGTTTAGAAGCCACACTTTTAAAACGATTTATGAAGGGATAGAGGGAAGGAAGGGGGTTAGGGAAGAACCATAATATATATATATATATATATATATATATATATATATATATATATATATATATATATATATATATATATATATATATATATAATATATATATATGCTGCAGAATCTCCAGAGGAGCGAGTTCAGTCATTGATTCTTCGACGATGAGATTCGAACATTGAACTTATGTGACAAAAACGCGAGTATTTAGAACACTAAACAATGTCACACTTGCCTCAGTTTTCAGTTGACGTTATCTTCAGTAGGTTGTTTCAGCAGGAGGTCGGTGTTTTCATTCCTGGTCCTGGGGCAAAAATGACCATGTGTGGTACGGTCGGCAAAGCACTGCGTACCTGTGGCCGCAAGAGGTTCGTAGGTTCCGAGCCCTGCCTGGGCCAGAGATTCAGTGCTGTGAATATCTCACCTTGCTCTTATGAATTCCTACATTGTAAAAATCCCAGTTGTGTTTATTTTTACGCAGGGATGAGATGAAAAGTTGTAAGTCTCCTGCCCTGGAAAAGATTAATCAACTGACTTGATCGTTGATATTATGCTGTACGAATGTGTTCCAGACTCGAGGGATGGAGGGAAGGAAATATGACGGAGGATGAGGGAGTTAAGACGGGAGGAGGTAAGAATGGAAGGAAGTAGTATAGGTGATGAAGGGGAAGTAAAGAGAGGAGGAAGGTTGCATTATTGTCATTGTGCTGTTAGAAATAACGTTCTCATTTAAAATACATTTGAAAAATGTTTTTGCTGAATTTTTATTACACATTTCTCCAACACGTGTTTGCTATTTTCATTCATTAAGATAATACTCCTTAATTAAGATAATACACCTTAATTAAGGTTAATTCACACCTTAAGCAGCATACTAATGTGGGTTTGTTTATTTCCATGAAATATGTCTTTTTCAGTGAACAATATTCCAGATTATTCTCATGTAATCTCAGCGGCTAACATTACTGATACATACCATACATACTATCATGTCCAGGAGCCACTGCCTGATACCATCAACTTGGATCCCCACTCATACCGTAAGGGTGTCACCTAGGTCAAAAAATAACAATTCATCATCATATTATACCATGAGTCTGGCGTGTCACTCACGTTCAGAAAATGACACGGTCATTCTAGGACCTGATCATGATGTGTTGAGGTGTCAGTCAGACTCAGATTCTGGCTTGAAACACACATTTTATGTAAAGATTGTTCCTATGAAATTTTGCAGGGAATAAACCCTGTTTTGGCTTAATGTTGAACAATGTAACCTGAAACCGTGTCTGAACATATTTACTTTAATTCTGTTAGATTATGCCGAACTGGCGAGTTCTCTTGCCGAGCAGAATGAAAATTTGTTTCGTCATAATTAGCGGATATCAATCTGAACACAACGACCAAAGTGCTATGATACCTTTAGTTTACCCATTACTAACAAATTTAAACTTATCCCATGCTGTTGCCATATAGCACTTCTAGGTAAAAATTACGCCAACTTGGTTAGGTTATATGAGGTTTCTAAGTTGTGTCGTCCAAAAATAAAACATTTTATATCACTGTCAAATAAAAAAATATTAATCTGAATTTTTTTGGGGAAATCCAGTTTTTTAAAGGAGTTCGACCCCTTGGTAAAGTTCGGACTTATTAGGCACAACAATAATATAAAATGTTTTATTTTTGACCTAACTCAACTTAAATTAGCGTACTTTTTTTTAGCTAAATTTTGCTTCTAGGTCAGTTTCTTAAATTTATTTACTATTACTTCTAAAATCAATTATACATATTTTAGTTTTCATGTTCAGATTGATTTCAGCTGATTTATGGCAAAATAAATTTTCATTTTGCTATAATTGCAAAGAAACACCTTGCTGAATCAAATCACTCCAAAATCTCAGCCCAGCATGATTTATATATTCAAACCTTAACATGGCATCAATCACTCCTGTCAGCTCTATACGTGGGACACGAGCTGATATAGAGCGTAGAAAACGAAAGTAGTGAGAGTAGGTGGTTGTGGTGTGAGGTAGCAGCGGCGCCTGAGGTAGACACACACATGGACACAAATACCAACACACCAAACGACCTCACCGCGCCTCTCTTGTAGCTGTAGGAAGGGCGAGAGACGCTGCTGGATGGGTATGCAGGGAGAAATTGGAGAGTTGTAGAGTAGGAGATGAACACACACGTGACTGCTTCAGGCTGGAGAGCCGAGATGACGCCCCAAGGTCCCGATTTTGTGAGAAAAATCATGGACGATGCTCTGACTCAGTGGCACCTAACAGACGCTGAAGCATGGATGATGCGAGCAGCCAGCAGATGACCTGGATATGACTGGCTTGGTCGGATGATCGACTGGGCGGTGGGTCCCCTACACTACACTCTGCCGTGAACCACTCCTGTCACCACTGTTAAGTCTATTTTCTTGGCTGCTTACTTGGGCAGTAGAATGGTAGCGTAGGTGCAGAGATACGGCCGATGACTAGACTCAGTTTATTAATAGCAAGGTGTAGGTGTACACGCGAACAGAGCGTGAGGGGACCGGGAGCCAGTTAGGGTAGAACCTGGTTCAGTGAGGTAGGCCGTCGAAGTGAGAAAGAAGCATGGCTGACCAGCCCGACCTGATAGGCCTATAGAGGGCAGCACCATAGTGCCGCGCAGTTTGAAACAGCCTCTGGATAGGCTGTTTACAAGTACACTGTCATCACTCACACTTCTTCACCCAGTACACTGTCATCACTCACACTTCTTCACACAGTACACTGTCCTCACACTTCACCGAGTACACTGACCTCACTCACACTTCTTCACCCAGTACACAGTCATCACTCACACTTCTTCACCCAGTATTCTGTCATCACTCACACTTCTTCACCTAGTACACTGTCATCACACACTTCTTCTCCCAGTACACTGTCATCACTCACACTTCACCCAGTACACTGTCATCACTTACACATTTTCACCCAGTACACTGTCATCACTCACACTTCACCCAGTACACTGTCATCACTCACACTTCACCCAGTACACTGTCCTCACTCACACTTGAACCCAGTACACTGTCCTCACTCACACATCTTCACCCAGTACACTGTCCTCACTCACACTTCTTCACCCAGTACACTCTCATCACTCACACTTCTTCACCCAGTACACTGTCCTCACTCACATTTCACCCAGTACACTGTCGTCACTCACACTTCTTCACCCAGTACACTGTCGTCACTCACACTTTACCCAGTACACTGTTATCACTCACACTTCTTCACCCAGTACACTCTCATCACTCACACTTCTTCACCCAGTACACTGTCCTCACTCACACTTCTTCACCCAGTACAATGTCATCACTCACACTTCTTCACCCAGTACACTGTCCTCACTCACATCTTCACCCAGTACACTTTCATCACTCACACTTCTTCACCCAGTACACTGTCCTGACTCACACATCTTCACCCAGTACACTGTCCTCACTCACACATCTTCAAGTACACTGTCCTCACTCACATCTTCACCCAGTACACTGTCCTCACTCACACTTCAACTAGTACATTGTCCTCACTCACACTTCTTCACCCAGTACACTGTCCTCACTCACACTTCTTCACCCAGTACACTGTCCTCACTCACACTTGAACTCAGTACACTGTCATCACTCACACTTCTTCACCCAGTACACTGTTATCACTCACACTTCTTCACCAAGTACACTGTTATCACTCACACTTCTTCACCCAGTACACTGTCGTCACACTTCTTCACCCAGTACACTGTTATCACACTTCACCCTGTACACTGTCGTCACACTTCTTAACCCAGTACACTGTCATCACTCACACTTCTTCACCCAGTACACTGTCATCACTCACACTTCTTCACCCAGTACACTGTCCTCACTCACACTTCTTCACCCAGTACACTGTCATCACTCACACTTCTTCACCCAGTACACTGTCATCACTCACCCTTCTTCACCCAGTACACTGTCATCACTCACACTTCTTCACCCAGTACACTGTCCTCACTCACACTTCTTCACCCAGTACACTGTCATCACTCACACTTCTTAACCCAGTACACTGTCATCACTCACACTTCACCTAGTACACTGTCATCACTCACACTTCTTCACCCAGTACACTGTCATCACTCACACTTCTTCACCCAGTACACTGTCATCACTTCTTCACCCCGTACACTGTCATCACTCACACTTCACCCAGTACACTGTCATCACTCACACTTCTTCACCCAGTACACTCCTCACTCAGTGTGTGAGGAAGGCAGCGGCAGCTGCAGGCAGCAGCATCAAGGCTGTTCCTATATTTTGCCATTCCCTGGGCAGTTGAGACTCCAGTAATGGCCTATTTGCAAGAACTGTTGCAACAACATACAAGGAACTTAGTGACAAGAATACTGACGGTGACTACAGCGAAATGGACCAAAAGAGGAACCGACATTCAAATACCAGACCCGCTACCAGACGTACAATCCTGACAAGCAACGTTTTCCACTACACTGAAGTGACTGACTCTCATATTAACTGCACAGTGTTAATGTTAGGTCAACATAAGGGATGTTACGGCCCCCTACCTAACAATGGTAGTTAGGTAATTACCTCACCGGCCGGCAGTCAAGGGGTTACGTCATCAGACCTGATGTTTGACTGCCGGGCCGGCTTGACTGACAGTGTCATCGAGACTCTCCCCTATTCAACACTGGAGAGTCCACCAGCTCACTGATATACTACTGGAGTTCGTCAGTCAGACCTGCATGAGAGTTGCAGTGTGGTGCTGGTGACAAGCTCCCTGACATACTACTGGAGTTCGCCAGTCAGACCTGCGTGAGAGTTGCAGACTCATGCAGTGTGGTGCTGGTGATAGCCTACAACAAGGAGAGCGGCAAGGTCACCAGAATCTACTATGTACCTGCAACGATGTACCTGCGACGATGTACCTGCGACGATGTACCTGCGATGATGTACCTGCGACGATGTACCTGCGACGATGTACCTGCGACGATGTACCTGCGACGATGTACCAGCGACAATGTACCTGCGACGATGTACCTGCGACGATGTACCTGAGATTGTTTACCCGGAGATTGTTAACCGGAGTGTCAGGGTTTTAGTGATGTATCCAGAGAGTTTGAGACGATGGCACGACACAGGTTGAGTCGTGTATTTGAGGTGTGTCATAACGCGGTGTAAAGGCTTTATGAGAAAGAGTTCATGATACAGGGGCTGCCATGTGGCACAGAGAAGGTGTCGTGTGACACAGCGATTGAGTCTTTATGGTACAGGTGTCGTGGAACCCCGTAGGTGCCATAAGACAGAGACAAGGGTGTCTGAGGACACGGTGGAGAAGGAGTATCATGACAAGGTGTGGTAGTGTCCTGCGTGACACTAGAAGATGGCAGCGACTTGACACTACACCGAATACTTGATTTTACTTGTGACTTTTATCTTGTACTGTGATTTTGTGTAAATATGTTTTTACACAGATTATTAGATTATATGTTTTTATTCAGATTATATGCTTTTATATTAATAATATATATTTAATATAATAAAAATCTGAAAAATGAGATTTTACTTTGTATCCCAAACAGTCGTTAATTACAAATGCTTCTTTATTTGTAATATGAGTGGCCTGTCCGGGAGCATATTGTTTGTCCGGGAAATGACTGTTTGGGATAAAATTTATTACATAGTACCTGAATCTTTGTGTGTCGGTCATTTTGTGGTGGGGTGTTACCCCTACCTAACAATGGTAGTTAGGTAATTACCTCACCGGCCAGCAGTCAAGGGGTTACGTCATCAGACCTGATGTTTGACTGCCGGGCCGGCTTGACTGACAGTGTCATCGAGACTCTCCCCTATTCAACACTGGAGAGTCCACCAGCTCACTGATATACTACTGGAGTTCATCAGTCAGACCTGCATGAGAGTTGCAGTGTGGTGCTGGTGACAAGCTCGCTGACATACTACTGGAGTTCGCCAGTCAGACCTGCGTGAGAGTTGCAGACTCATGCAGTGTGGTGCTGGTGATAGCCTACAACAAGGAGAGCGGCAAGGTCACCAGAATCTACTATGTACCTGCGACGATGTACAGTCATCCCTCGGTTTTCGCTTGTCCCAGTTATCGCCGATTTTGGTTTTCACCGACTTTTTTCAGGGAAAATTTGGCTCAGTTTTCGCCGATTATTTTAGTTTTCGCCGATCGTATGGGACCTGTCCACTAGTGCCGCGCACATACAAAGGCCGTAGGCCCGCCACCCACGCACCTCCCACGCACATTGCCACGCAGTCTAGCATTGTTTACGCTTGAGTGAACATCTCCCCAGGAGTTTATACAAAACATTTATTAACAATTCATTGTTTTTGGCCCTTGATTATTGTGTGTGACTACTAAATAAGCTACCATGGGCCCAAAGAAAGCTCCTAGTGCCAGTTCTTTGGTAAAGAAAGTGAGGAACACAATAGAACTGAAGAAAGAAATAATAGAAAAATATGATAGTGGTGTACGTATTGCCGAGCTCGCCAGGATATACAAGAAAAACCCATCAACCATCAGTTCCATTGTGGCAAAGAGAAAGGAAATCACGGAAGCTAATGTTGCGAAAGGGGTGAATACGATAACGAAACAGAGATCACAAACAATGGAAAATATGGAGAAATTGTTATTGGTGTGGATAAACCAAAAACTGCTAGCGGGTGATAGTGTTGTGCAATCCATCATATGTGAAAAGCAAGGCTGTTGCATGCCGATCTTGTAAAGAAAATGCCTGGAACCAGTGTTGAGGTTGATGAATTTAAGGCCAGCAAAGGCTGGTTCGAAAACTTCAAGAGCGAACTGGCATACACAGTGTTGTAAGGCATGGTGAGGGTGCCAGTTCAGATAAAGATGGGGCTGAAAAATTTGTGCGCGAGTTTAAACAATATGTACAGGCAGAAGAATTTAAACCCCAACAAGTGTTTAATTGTGACGAAACAGGCCTCTTTTGGAAGAAAATGCCAAGGAGGACCTACATCACACAGGAGGAAAAGGCAATGTCAGGACACAAGCCTATGAAAGACAGGCTAACTCTTATGTTATGTGGGAACGCTAGTGGGGATTTAAAAGTGAAGCCTTTACTCGTGTATCACTCTGAAAATCCCAGAGTGTTCGGCAAATACAGTGTTGACAAAGGTAAATTGTGTGTGTTTTGGAAGTCTAATGCTAAGGCATGGGTCACTAGGGAAATTTTCCTGGAATGGTTTAATCAAGTGTTTGGCCCCAGTGTGAAGAAATATCTATTGGAGAATAAATTGCCACTTAAGTGCCTCCTGGTAATGGACAATGCTCCTGGTCATCCTCAAGACTTGGAAGACCAAATGTCTAAGGAATTCAGATTTGTAAAAGTGAAGTTCTTGCCTCCTAACACCACTCCTCTCCTCCAGCCCATGGACCAGCAGGTCATTGCAAACTTTAAAAACTGTACACCAAAGCAATGTTTCAAAGGTGCTTTGATGTAACCTCAGACACTAGATTGACCCTAAAAGAGTTCTGGAAGGGTCACTGATATCTTCCATTGCATAGGCCTTATAGATAAAGCTTGGCAGGGAGTGACCTCCAGGACGATGAACTCTGCTTGGAGAAAGTTGTGGCCAGATTGTGTACAAGAGAGGGATTTTGAAGGGTTTGAAGCTAACCCTGATGAGCCTATGGAAGTTGTGGAAAGTATTGTGGAATTAGGGACTTCTATGGGGTTGGATGTGAATGGAGAGGATGTGGAAGAGTTGGTGGAGGACCACAATGAAGATCTAACCACTGAAGAGCTGCAAGAGCTTGAGCTGCAACAACAACAAAACAGATCTGAGGAAATTGCTTCAGTGGAGGAAGAAAGATGTAAGGTGCCTTCTTCAGAGATTAAGGAGATTTGTGCAATGTGGAGTAGGGTGCAATCATTTGTGGAGGAACATCACCCTGACAAAGATGTTGCAATCCGTGCTGGCTACTTTTACAATGACAATTCCATGTCCCATTTTAGGGACATTTTAAAGAGCCGCCAGATACAGAGCTCTCTGGAGAGATATTTAGTGCCACAGGTGTGCAGTAAACTCACAAGCTGGTCCTAGTGGGATTAAAAGACAAAGAAGGAAGTGACCCCAGATGAGGACTTGTACCTAGAGTCCTTATGGAGGGGGATTCCCTTCCAAAAAGTAGGGTTACTACCCTCTCCTCCTATCTCTCTTCCATCAAACACCATCAGTCTTCAGTAAGGGTAAGTGCCACATTCATTTCATTCATTTGTGCATGTAAATCTATCTTTAAGGCCCCCAAAAATTTTTTTCCAAACTTCTGGGTTTCTGAAACGGATTAATTGAATTTCCATTATTTCTTATGGGGAAAATAGTTTTGGTTTTCGCCGATTTTGGTTTTAGCCGATCCATCTGGAACGGATTAAAACCGAAAACCGAGGGATGACTGTACCTGCGACGATGTACCTGCGACGATGTACCTGCGACGATGTACCTGCAATGATGTACCTGCGACGATGTACCTGCGACGATGTACCTGCGACGATGTACCTGCGACGATGTACCTGCGATGATGTACCTGCGACGATGTACCTGAGATTGTTTACCCGGAGATTGTTAACCGGAGTGTCAGGGTTTTAGTGATGTATCCAGAGAGTTTGTGACGGTGGCACGACACAGGTTGAGTCGTGTATTTGGGGTGTGTCATAACGCGGTGTAAAGGCTTTATGAGAAAGAGTTCATGATACAGGGGGCGTGCCATGTGGCACAGAGGTGTCGTGTGACACAGCAATTGAGTCTTTATGGTACGGGTGTCGTGGAACCCCGTAGGTGCCATAAGACAGAGACAAGGGTGTCTGAGGACACGGTGGAGAAGGAGTATCATGACAAGGTGTGGTAGTGTCCTGCGTGACACTAGAAGATGGCAACGACTTGACACTACACCGAATACTTGATTTTACTTGTGACTTTTATCTTGTACTGTGATTTTGTGTAAATATGTTTTTACACAGATTATTAGATTATATGTTTTTATTCAGATTATATGCTTTTATATTAATAATATATATTTAATATAATAAAAATCTGAAAAATGAGATTTTACTTAGTATCCCAAACAGTCGTTAATTACAAATGCTTCTTTATTTGTAATAAGGGAAAACCTAATCAACAAAACTACAAGGAAACTGACAGGTCTGTAATGTAGTGTAGTGTCGATTTTTTTCCCTCAGTGCCAGGTGAGGGAACGAAGTGATCATTTAAACATGGCTGACTGACATTCACTCACCAGTTACTGCCAGATGTACAACTACCAAGCGACATTCTAATTATACTGACAGTACCTGACCATCATATCAATTGCAGCAGTGTTAATGGGAGGGAAACACAGGAGAAACCGATAAATCTACAAAACAAACTCCAGGAAACTGTCAGGCCGTCGGTTCTCTTCCTCAGTGCTAAATGTGGGAAAGAAGTGAATAGTTAACCAACCAAGGATATTTTTTTCAATAGCTGACTTCCATATTAATGACCAGTGTACATTAGGAGGGAAACATAGGAGAAAATGCCAAATCTAACGACAAAACTCCAAGGAATCTGTCAGGGGCAGTGACCTTTTTTTCCCTCACTGCTTTTAAAAATGGCTGACACATCAACTCTACGAGGAATAGCAACAACGACGAGCCCCGCTATATGGGATTGATGGGGCTGTGGACGGATATCGCCTTTGATTAAAACTTCTTTTTACACTGCCAGGATGGAAATAAGATAGAAGTGTGATAGGGGAAGCCAGACTATGAAGTGAGGAGTGAAGAGGGTTTATGAAGTAAGGGGACAAGTGAGGGGTAATCCGGGTATGTGATAACAGAAAATTTACTAGTAACAAGTGGTGATTTCTAGAGTAGCTACTAGGCATTGCTAGGTGTCTGATAGGATCAGTGGTTTCTTTTTAATTAAAAGTAAAGAAAAGAAAACAAATTTTTGTTGTGAAGAGATAAAGAGTGAAGAGTAACTATGGCTGGCATAAGAGGGGTTCAGGCTGCCATAATGATATTTATCATTATTGTGCATTTCTCTGAAGAAGGAAATCAGTCATAGGGTCTGGAAAAGGTGAATGAGGTGATAGCTCCCTGGAAAGTGAAAGCCCAACAGTGGCCATCATACCAGAAACGTAAGTGCCATTATTGCCTCAAGGTATGGCAACCCCACATATCCAAACCAAAACAATGGCGCACAGCTTTTATAGTGGCGCTATTAAGTAGTGATATTCATACTAATCCAGAACCTCAATCTATGGTACAGGTGCAAAACAGACAGATAAGTCATGGTGATAATGACGGTCTAGTAGCTAGTAATGATAACCTTAACTCTATATGTAATGCACAGACAACAGAACCATTCTTAATATTTCAGACACCACCAGACATTTGTATACACTGTACTAAGGTACGAAAGAAGAACAGTAAACTTGCAGTATGTAAAATGTGTAAGGGGTGGGTGCATAATGGATGTGTTCATTTTGTTTGTAACAAATGCACTTTGGCACAGTTACCCTTTAGCAATGATGACATTGATTTACCGATTTTGAATGCTAATGACCCCTTACCATATATTGATGATTATGACTGTTTTATAACAACAGGCCTTCACTTTATTCATGTCAACGCAAGATCACTTTTTCCAAAATTGGCAGAGATTAGGATTCTAGCTAACTTCTTCTTCTTCTTGTAGGTTCGCCGATATGTCCGGCCCGGGTCTTCTCCAAATGGTGACCCGGCCTCTCTAGCTAACAGAACTAGAGCGGCAGTTATATCCATCTCGGAATCCTGGTTGGATGATACGGTGACTGACGACGAGGTCAAAATAGAAGGTTACAATATAAAATACTTAGATAGGAATAGAAAAGGTGGTGGGGTATGTGCCTACATAAAGAACGACTTAGCCTATAATCCAAGACCTGATTTAAATGACAATAAACTGGAGATTCTATGGTTTGAAGTGTTGCTTCCCAAGACCAAACCCATCTTAGTAGAAACTAGTTATCGCCCTCCCACCCATGACCAGTTCTTAGAGGACTTTTCGAGAGTCTTGTCAGGACTTGATAACAATGACGAGACAGTAATACTAGGAGACTTCAATATCTGTTTTAAACAGCAAAATAACGGGCTATGTAAAAGATAAAGCAAATTCTGGATTTAAATACATAGTTACACGCAACTAATTAATACACCAACCCGGATCACACAGTTCTCAGCTACCCTAATTGACAACATACTTTGTAACCACTCTGAGAACATTAGTCAGTCAGGGGTCATTACCACAGGCCTTAGTGATCATTTCATCATTTACTGTACCAGGAAAATCACTAGGGAACGGATAGGCCTACTCAAGACAATAAAAGTTAGGTCAACTAGAAACTACAGTAAAGAAACACTGGTAAATATGCTACACAATTGTGACTGGTCAGTGATAACAAGTTGCACGGACATAAATGATGCCTGGGAAAAATTCCAAACAATGTTCACTGCCATCCTTGATAATATTGCACCAGTTAAAGAGGTTAAGATTAAACGAAGATCTGAACCCTGGATGACTACTGAGACATTAGATAATATGAAATTCAGAGACCAGTTGATAAAAAGATTTAAGGCAAACAGACAGGATATTGCAGCACTAAATGAATTCCAAAGGGTGAGGAACAGAGTGCAGAGGCTTATAAAAGGCACAAAGGCTAGGCACTATTGCTAAGATAGACAACAAACTATCGTTACACATCGGGAAAACAGAAGCCATACTCTTTGGCATGAAATATAAACTGAGAAGGGTAAATAATTTAAATGTCCGGTGTAATGGGGAATCCATCACTTCCGTTTCCTCAGTAAAATATCTGGGAATCCCCTTTAACCCATGCATGTCAGAAGAATTGATAGGGAACAGTGTAGTAAAGAAAGTGAATGCCAGACTGAAGTTCCTCTACAGACAAGCACAGTGTCTACCTACTGAGGCTCGCAGGACCCTATGTCTAGCCCTTATACAATGTCATATGGACTTTGCTTGCTCTTCATGGTACTCTGCCTTGACAAAAAAAACTGAAAGATAAACTGCAAATCACACAGAACAAAATGGTAAGATTCATCCTGGACCTGGGCCCAAGAGAACATGTAGGCCAGGATGAATTACAACAATTGGATATGCTGAATATTGAAGACAGAGTAAAACAACTTAAGTTAAATCAAGTTTATAAAATTGCTCACAAACAGTGTCCAGAATATCTTGCTGCCAATTTTGTCAAGGCTGGGAACCAAAGCAGTCATAGTACTAGGGGGAGAGAGCACAACTTTGTAGTACCCACAGTCAGTGGCCAGGGTTCAAACACCTTTTATTGTACAGCAATAAAGGAATGGAACAGACTGCCTGCACATGTCAAAGCCAGTCATAGCATGAGCCAGTTCAAGAAGAGAACCAAAAGGTACCTAATGAATGTAGTGACAGAAAGGGAGGAGAATGATTTTTTATTTTTTTAGCTAACACACATGTAAATGTAAATAACTCTTTTTACCTTATTCCTAGTATACATATATCCTTTATAATATAATAACATATATATCCTACAATGTATAATATTAAGGTACTAAAAGGACCCCAATGTAAATAAGTCACTCTGTCTGACTTTTTTGTTATCCTAGGTTCTCTACACATATGCTGCTATGTATGATAATTTATGTAAATGTATTTGTGTATACCTGAATAAACTTACTTACATACTTAGTCCTCACTCATATATTTTCACCCAGTACACTGTCCTCACTAACCCAGTACACTGTCCTCACTAACCCAGTACACTGTCCTCACTCACACTTCTTCACCCAGTACACTGTCCTCACACTTCTTCACCCAGTACACTGCCCTCACTCACACTTCTTTACCCAGGACACTGTCATCACTCACATTTCTTCACCCAGTACACTGTCCTCACTCACACTTCTTTACCCAGTACACTGTCATCACTCACATTTCTTCATCCAGTACACTGTCCTCACTCACACTTCTTCACCCAGTACACTCTCCTCACTCACACTTCTTCACCCAGTACACTCTCCTCACTCACACTTCTTCACCCAGTACATTGTCCTCACTCACACTTCACCCAGTACACTGTCCTCACACTCCTTCACCTAGTACACTGTCCTCACTCACACTTCTTCAACCAGTACACTGTCATCACTCACACTTCACCCAGTACACTGTCATCACTCACACTTCTTCACCCAGTACACTGTCCTCACACTTCTTCACCCAGTACACTGTTATTACTCACACTTTTTCACCAAGTACACTGTCATCACTCACACTTCTTCACCCAGTACACTGTCATCACTCACACTTCTTCACCCAGTACACTGTCATCACTCACACTTCTTCACCCAGTACACTGTCCTCACACTTCTTCACCCAGTACACTGTTATCACTCACACTTTTTCACCCAGTACACTGTCATCACTCACACTTCTTCACCCAGTACACTGTCATCACTCACACTTCTTCACCCAGTACACTGTCCTCACACTTCTTCACCCAGTACACTGTTATCACTCACACTTTTTCACCCAGTACACTGTCATCACTCACACTTCTTCACCCAGTACACTGTCATCACTCACACTTCTTCGCCCAGTACACTGTTATCACTCACACTTTTTCACCCAGTACACTGTCATCACTCACACTTCTTCACCCAGTACACTGTAATCACTCACACTTCTTCACCCAGTACACTGTCCTCACTCACACTTCTTCGCCCAGTACACTGTCCTCACTCACACTTCTTCACCCAGTACACTGTCATCACTCACACTTCTTCACCCAGTACACTGTCATCACTCACACTTCTTCGCCCAGTACACTGTCCTCACTCACACTTCTTCACCCAGTACACTGTCCCCACTCACACGTCTTCACCCAGTACACTGTCCTCACTCACTCCCACCTACTAGCTCTAACTCCTTCTTGGGTGGCCTGGGGAGTTCAGGGGTGGCCTGGAGAGTTCTGGGGTGGCCTGGGGAGAAGTGGGGTGGCCTGGGAAGGACTGGGGAGGCCTGGGATGGACTGGGGTGACCTGGGGAGAACTGAAATGGCCTGGGGAGTCCTGGAAAGGGCTGGGGAGTCCTTGGGAGACCTGGGGTGGCCTGTGGAGGACTAGTGTGGCCTGAGGACTGAAGGGTGGCCTGAGGACTGAAGGGTGGCCTGGGGAGGCCTGGTGTTCCCTGGGAAGGACTGTGGAAGACTTAGGTGGCCTGAGGAGGACTCGGGGTGGCCTGAGGAGGCTTGGGGAGGCATGGGGTGGCCTGTGAAGGCCTGGAGTAGCCTGGGGTGGTGTGGGGAGGCCTGAGGTGTCCTGGGGAGGCGTAGGGAGGACTGAGGTGGGCTAGGGTGGCCTGGAAAGGCCTGGTGAGAACTAGGGTGGCCTGGGCAGTGCTGGGGAGGACTGGGGTGGCCTGGGGAATCCTGGTGAGGCCTGGAGAATCCTGGGGAGTCCTGGGGAGGCCTGCTGAGTCCTGGGGAGGACTGGGGTGGCCTGAGTATGTTTTCACCAAATTCAACTTTAACAAGAATATAAATTGTGATCAAATAAATTATATCCTTAACGAAACATTCTGAGAAGACATAATGAATAACATGGATCTGGACTAATATCTAGAGAGGATTAACAGTGTGGTACTAGATGCTGAAGGCACATACCACTTAGAAAAAAGAAGATAAGATGTAAGTTAGAAAGAGAAAGATGCTCCTTCTATATGAGGGAACATCTTTCTCTAACTTCTCAAGAATGCTAGACTATCTGAATGCTAGACTATCTGAAGTGCAGAAGAAACACTGAATTACTACTAAGATTAGTCTATCTTTACCTCTCTACAACAACAAATCCCCTAAAACCCATCATAATTCAGTTATAATAATGATCACTCAATCAGACTCCAAACACAACTCCAATATTCAAGTACAGTAGGGCCCCGCTTTAAGGCGTTCCGCTAATATGGACATTTCAAATTATGACCAAAACTCGCTATATGGCTCCCTGTCTTTCTAATACGGTGCGCCCCACCCAGTTTGTTTACATTCTCCGTGAGCACATCTCCAACAAAATTTCAAGCGTTTTAACCCTTAAACTGGCAAATGAGCATCCAGCTCCAACTTCGCGGTCTTATATCTCGGTAAGTATTGGTCCTAAAATTTTTTTTTTTTTTGGTTTTATTACACACAGAAAATTGCCCTTTTTAATTTAATTTTTTTTTTTATTTTTTCAAATTATTTGGAGCGCTGGGCGAGCGAACGTAGATCTACATTTGCTCACCCAGCACTCCGAACATTTAAAAAAAAAAAAAATTCTTTTTCAAATTAAAGAGGGCAATTTTCTGCTTACCTGCAGTTTACCTGGAGAGAGTTCCGGGGGTCAATGCCCCCGCGGCCCGGTCTGTGACCAGGCCTCATGGTGGATCAGAGCCTGATCAACCAGGATGTTACTGCTGGCCGCACGCAGTCCGACGTACAAACCACAGGTCAGGTACTGACTTCAGGTGCCTGTCCAGTGCCTGCTTGAAGACAGCCAGGGGTCTATTGGTAATCCCCCTTATGTATGCTGGGAGGCAGTTGAACAGTGTTGTGCCCCAGACACTTATTGTGTTGTCTCTCAACGTGCTAGTGGCACCCCTGCTTTTCATTGGGGGGATATTGCATCATCTGCCGAGTCTTTTGCTTTCGTAGGGAGTGACTCTCGTGTGCAAGTTTGGTACTAATCCTTCTAGGATTTTCCAAGTGAATATAATAATGTATCTCTCCCGCCTGCGTTCTAGGGAGTACAGGTTTAGGAACTTCAAGCATTCCCAGTAATTGTGTAATAAGACCCAAAAATTTTTAGGAATAGTACTTATCGAGATATAAGACCACGAAGTTGGCGCTGCTCACCTGACGGCAACATGGAGTCCTGCCGCTTGCAGAAGTGTTGCTGATATACCTTTTTTCCTCGTTTTTATATTTTATATACAGTAGGGCCCCGCTTTTCGTAGTTTCACCTTTCGGCGTTCCGTTTATACAGCGAGTTCAAATTATGATGAGGTTGAGAAGTTGTTGTTGGTGTGGATCAATGAAAAACAGATAGCGGGTGATAGTATTTCCATGGCGATAATTTGTGAAAAGGCAAGGAAGTTGCACGCAGATCTTGTCAAGACAATGCCTGCAACCAGTGGTGAGGCGAGTGATTTTAAAGCCAGCAAAGGCTGGTTTGACAGTTACTTCAACAGGCAGGTGTCTAGTGACTCTCAAGCTGGTCCTAGTGGGATTAAAAGACCAAGAAGGGAAGTAACCCCAGAGAGGGACTTGTTACCTGAAGTCCTTTTGGATGGGGATTTCCCTTCCAACCACTAACACCCTGCCCCTGTCATCATCCCTATCTTCCAGATGCCTGCAACTCTTTAATAAAGGTAAGTAAATGTATATATATACAGTGGTACCTCGGTTAACGATGGTCCCCAAACTCGCCCTTTTATGTAAGTTTATTTTTTTAAATGCTTTTGTAAGTGTATTTTTGCGGGTCTAAAAGGACTAGTCTATTTTACATTATTCCTTATGGGGATAAATTCGTTTGGTTATGTCACTTGAACAGCATTCTGGAACGAAAAAATATCGTTAACCGAGGTACCACTGTATATTGTTTTTTATTATTTAGTATGTGAATATTTTTTTGTGGAACGGATTAATTGTATTTACATTATTTCTTATGGGAAATAAGGGTTCGAATTTCGTAATCTTCGTGTTAAGTAATAGCTCCTGGAACGGATTAATTACGATACTCGGGGGTCCACTGTACTAATAATAATCACTCTTGGGCACATTAAATGTCATATTTTATGTTAATATAGACATTTTCATTAATCCATCTATGATGTTTTCTTCAAAATTATATAAGAAACACGTTACAAAGTATATATACAAGCATATAAACATGCTGTTTATATGCTATGGTGTTGCCGTGCAGAGGGAAAACATTACGTAATACTAATAATAATAATCACTCTTGGGCACATTAAATGTCTTATTTTACGTTAATATAGACATTTTCATTAATTCATCTATGATATTTTCTTCAAAATTATCATATAAACATGATACTTACACCCACAGAATAAAAATTGACAAATATGAGATTTGTTTACTGTTGCGAACCCCTGAACAAGGTAATTGGGTTGAATGGTTGACGGACCATTTGGGTACTGCACGTCCAGTATTACTGGGCTGCAGCGCCCGGTGTGACGTCACCATAGTTTATGTCAGGGAGGGAAACCTGGCATAAAGTCAGTATAATCACGACTTGACTGAGTAACGTGACATTCCAGCTTGTCTTCTACTCAGTTTCCTGCAGTATGGTCCACGACTGGACTGAGGAAAGTGGCTACTACTGAGCTGTGGATGGCATAAGTGATTGCCTTGCTTGAATCCCAGCTTGCCAGACTCAGTTCCTGTCAGCTGGTGGACGCACGACATTACACGGATGGCTTGTGTGATAGTCATTTAGTTGTGACCCTGTTCAAAAGGAACTTAACAGCGAAGACATTCATGACACAGAGAAAAGTGTTTGAGAAGAAAGCGTGTTATGGCAAAGAGAAAAGGGTGTCTTGTGTGACACGGAAGAGAAGGTGTGTCAGGTGACACGGAGGGCGTCATGTGACAGAAGTGTCGTGTGACACTGGGAGAAAGTGTCCTAACACAGAGACAAGGGTGTCTATGCAGACACGGAGACGTTGGCGTGTCATGACGACAAGAAAAGTAGTGTCATATGAC
Source organism: Cherax destructor (assembly GCA_009830355.1). Lineage (NCBI taxonomy): Eukaryota > Metazoa > Arthropoda > Malacostraca > Decapoda > Parastacidae > Cherax > Cherax destructor. The sequence continues at coordinate 43,281 of WNWK01015729.1, forward strand.
ACGTTGTTGGTGGGGGTCATGACTACGTGGCTTGTCACTAGTAAGATCTTGTGTGACACTGTTACGGTTTGTCTTGTGTGACACTGTGTCTTGTGTGACACTGTTACGGTTTGTCTTGTGTGACACTGTTACAGTTTGTGTCTTGTGTGACACTGTTACGGTTTGTGTCTTGTGTGACACTGTTACGGTTTGTGTCTTGTGTGACACTGTTACGGTTTGTGTCTTGTGTGACACTGTTATGGTTTGTGTCTTGTGTGACACTGTTAAAGTGTGTCTTGTGTGACACTGTTATGTTTTGTGTAATACTGTTAAGTGTCTGGTATTAGTATGTCGTGTGACATTAAATTATAGTCGTACAAATTCAACAATGCTTATTGTTAACTTATAGTACAAATATTACACTTATCTTAAATTGTACAAAGATCATGCTTATGCTTTTATTTTATATGTACAGAGAGTGTAGTATAGTTATACAGTGGTACCTCGACTTACGATGGTCCCCAAACTCACCCTTGTATGTAAGTTTATTTTTTTAAATGCTTTTGTAAGTGTAATTTTGGGGGTCTAAAAGGACTAGTCTATTTTACAACATTTCTTAAGGAGATAAATTCGTTTGGTAATGACACTTGAACAGCATTCTGGAATGAAAAAATATCGTAAGTCGAGGTACCACTGTATAAAGTTTTACTAGTAAAAGAAATATATATATTTATAAACTATTGAGTATTTATTTTTATACCCCGGACAAAAACCCTTTATTATTTTATTACGATATTGTAGTGTTGGTTATGAGAGCAGATTCCCTTAGAATAACAGGCCGAGTAATCGGGTTTTGCCCATAGCTCTCGTAATTAATATTGTAATATTTACCAAGAGACTGTAGAAGTGTTGGACGAATTACATTTTCTCTTGTCAAACACTGTGGGATAACTGTAGAAAAATATTCCTTTCATATGCCTTCACTCTATATATGGCTATTCACGACCCTTGTGGGTTTAGCGCTTCTTTTTTATTATGATAATAATAATAATAATACTATCATTAACTCTAAAAATAGTGTTGCATGAGAATGGGAGTGTTGCTGTTTGTTTATTTTGTACTAATTTGTACAACTTGTACACAATGTAAGAGTATTTGTATTGTGAGGTAATTATTATTATAATAAAAAAAATTATTTTGAGGTAAAAGTTTCACAAACTCTTACAAACGTATGTGAATGAACTAAAATTGGACACGTATTAATTGCATTCATTTCGCCTGACCGAGTGATCGCCCACTACCTGTTCAGTTTGTTTTTTTACCTTGTCTGAACTCTGTATCTCGTTGTCTCTCTCGTTTACTCTTTCGTTAACTAGTTGGCTTTCATTGACTATGGCGTCTAAGCTTAGTTGTGATAAAAAGAGGAGTCATAAGTCTCTTACTTTAAGTGCCAAGTTAGAAATGATTAAACTCGGTGAACTGACTTTTTTGGGTTATCCTAGGTTCTCTACGCATATTCTGCTATGTATGATAATCTATGTAACTGTATTTGTGTATACCTGAATAAACTTACTAACAAGGTATATGTTGATCACCGAGATAGCCATCAAATACAGTTACATATAGCTACATATGTGTAGAGAACCCAGGATAACCCAAGAGTGTCAGCTAACACTTGCTAGGAGCTAATGCTGCTGGGGATTGCAAGTTAAAACCTATGATAATTTATCACTCAGAGAATCCTAGGGCCCTAAAGAACTATGCAAAAGGTAGCCTCCCTGTTTATTCTAAATCCAATTCAAAAGCTTATTCCTAGTATATATCCTTTATAGTATAATAACATATAACTCCTACAGTGAATAATATTAAGGTATTAAATGGACCCCAATGGAAATAAGTCACTCTGTCTGACTTTTTTGGGTTATCCTAGGTTTTCTACACATATGCTGCTATGTATGATAATTCTATGTACAGTGGTCCCTCGACTAATGTAATTAATCCGTTCCATAAGAAATAATGTAAATACAATTAATCCGTTCCACCCAAAAATATTCACATACTAAATAATAAAAAACAGATTAATATATAACATTTACTTACCTTTATTAAAGAGTTGCAGGCATCTGGAAGATAGGGGGGGTGACAGGGGGGGTGTTAGTGGTTGGAAGGTAAATTTAGTAGTACCAGCATCTGAAATAACAGAATCCGATTATTGGCCCAACAAGGTAAAAAAGTGTTATGCTTAAATTTCCCGATGTAAAACCGTCTTATTAAAACATCAATTAGTCAAAAAAAATCTCTATGTAGTCCCCCACAAAAAAAACAGAACCTCCCTTGGTAAAAAAGCAATGAGAAAAAGCAAAAACCACCATCTTCACGGGAAGGGGGAAAATCCTAGTTAAAAAAACAAAAGTAGGCCATGCTTACTATATCACAATGAAAATGAACTGTCCACATTCCTTTGAGATGCTAACCTTAAAGCTGAACAATTTCAATGACCAATCCTTGTCTGGTTGTGCAACAGCTTTCTAGTAACTGCAACCTCACCTTCATTTCTCACAAAACTGATTGTATATTAATGTAATTAACTTCATATTTGTTCTTTAAACCTACCTCCATATTAAATTTCCCACTAAATATAATTGTAAACCTATTTTCTAAAATATATCTTTTAACTTTTCTATAACCCTTTTCTTTTATTTTTTTTTTTTAATAAAATCTATCATTCCTTTTCCCCAACCCCATCTATTTAAAAATTATAAATTTCTTTTTACTTGAAATTTATACAACCTTTTTTTTTTTTTCTTTTTATATTTTATAATCAAAAATACCTTATTTGTATGTGCTTATTTATATTTTCTTATAAACTATTCAAATAAGTGCAATTATTTACTCATACTTTTAAATCCTTTTTCCAAAAACAAATTTAGTTTTTTTTTTGCAATTGTATTCTTATATTCAAACAACTACCTCATTGTGTATGTGACCTTTATTTTCCTTAAAACAACTACCCGATAAGTGCAATCCCCTTTACTTATATTTTTTAAAAAAATGTTTACCATTAGCCAATTTCAGTCAACTTTCAGTCACTTTATTTGCTTAATTGTATTCTTATATTCAAACAACTACCTCATTTGATGTGACTTACTTTATATTTCCTTTATAAAAATACCTGATAAGTGCAATCATTTACTTATATTTTTAAATACCTTTTTTCCATTAAAATTAGTCCTTTATTAACTTCAATTTAATCAAAACTCTTTTTTATTAGTCAAATCTGTTTCAACTACTAGTTCAATAGCTCCTTGCATTCATTAACCTCTTATTGCCTTTCTTACTAAAAATCTCACCAGTGCAATATTGAATCAAAAATTTCTTTTTCCTCCAATTTAATACTAGCCATTGAAGTTGGTACAGGAAAAGAAAAGGGGTTTCTGAAATTTTTGAAAAACACGTTATGTTGCAACAGAGGAGAATAGCCCAGAGATCACGAATTAGAGCCAAACTTAAAAGGGGGGGGGAGCCGTTGTCAAGAATTTGGAAGGAAGATTGAAAATTTTTTTGGGGAAAAATGTTTTGTTACCAAAAAATAGTCTCATTCTGGCCTTTTTGGTGTAATCAGCTTGTTTATATCATATTTCCTAGTATGTTTTTTTTTCCTTAAATGTATTTTTTTTTTGGTTT
>WNWK01015730.1:0-46936 GCA_009830355.1 Cherax destructor
TTATCTAAATACTGTTCACATATATGCTTCACTGTAAACACTTGATCTACACATCCCCTACCCACTCTAAAGCCTCCTTGCTCATCTGAAATCCTACTCTCTGTCTCGCATCTAATTCTTTCATTAATAACCCTGCCATACACTTTACCTCATATACTCAGTAAACTTATTCCCCTATAATTCTTACAATCTCTTTTATCCCCCTTCCCTTTATATAAAGGAACTATACATGCTCTCTGGCAATCCCTAGGTACCTTTCCCTCTTTCATACATTTATTAAACAAAAATACCAACCACTCCAACACTATATCCCCCCCCTGCTTTTAACATTTCTGTCATGATCCCATGGGGCCTAAGAAGAAGATTGATAACAGCCAACAAAAAAGAAAACTGGTTGAGAAAAATTTGTTTGGTACTCAAACAGATCCGCACTCAAAACAGCTTTCTGGAACGAATTAAGTTCAAGTACTGAAGTTCCACTGTACATAGATACCCCTGGTTAATAGTTGAAGCCCTCTAGGACTAGCTATTTTATGTAAAATTTCTTTTTATTCAAGAGGAATGCTAAACATGTATGGGTTATACAACACCTGGCAGAATGGTTGATACAAGGAAAGGGAGCATTGGTCTAATTCCATAGATCAAGAGACCATCACTGATATCAAGGATCCTCCCATGAACGGAAAGTTCCATTACTTTTTTTTTAGCACTATCCACAAATTTGTTAAATTATGAAAAAAATTACCTGGAGAGTTTACCTGGAGAGAGTTCCAGGGGTCAACGCCCCCCCGGCCCGGTCTGTGACCAGGCCTCATTGTCTTGTAATAAAACTATTTTGTTACATTTTATTTAGAATTTTGTGTGTTTTCAATTTCCATTCTTTTTGGTTTTATTTGTAATAAAGGTTAATGAAAATTCTTTCTGTACATATTCTTTTATAAATTATCAGCCTCACATTATAATAATACTGTTTAAGACCTGAAGACATATTGAGTATAAATGTGATACATAATTTTTTTTACTGCCTCTGGATCTCTCTTGGCAATGCCTTCCAGCCATCGTTCTAAGATCAACTTTGAGGGCAAGTGAAAAATTGCCCTCAACCATTTGTATAATGCTGGGTTTTGTAGGTAGAAGGCCAATGCCAGCATTTTTTCACGAACACTGAGTCTGAAATAAAAACAGTATTACATTATAAGCAATAAAATAAAACAAGTATAGTGAAGTTTATATTAAGGTACTATTTGAGTATAAACCTTCACAAAATATATGGTATAATAAGCTCACCCTTAATACTGACTAAGACCTTCTACATGATGTTTGGAAACAGAGCTGCAAATGTCTAACTAAATACGTATAATGATTAATGATTTTTAATTGGATTTTTTAAAAATAGTTTTTCTGCCCTGGGTTGTGCAATTGATGGGTATCAAGATGAGTGGCGATCTTGCTTCTTAGTAAGTTACTGAATGCTGTAAAGAGTATTTATGAGGATAGTGAGGCTCAGGTTAGGGTGTGTAGGAGAGAGGGAGATTACTTCCCGGTAAAAGTAGGTCTTAGACAGGGATGTGTAATGTCACCATTGTTGTTTAATATATTTATAGGGTTCTCACACTAAGAAAAAACAAGGGAAAATTCTTAAGTCTGTACCTAGACAGCAACTTAAAATTCAACACTCGCAAAACCAAGGTCTTCAAATCAGTTGGCATCCTCTCTAAGATACATTACTATGTACTAGTTCAAACAGCACTACTTGCTTTGTGCTACTCTAATCTATCCTTACCTCACCTATGCTGTTTATACCTGGGGACTATTACAGTTGTATGTTGTGGCTGTAAGCCACAACATACTCCCTCACTCTTCAAAAGTTTAAATTTACTCAATGTACTTTATATTCACTCATACTACTGTTCATATTACAATATATGTATACAGGGCAATCAATTCTAATATAAACCCTGCTCTGAAACTCTTAAAAAAAAATAGTTACAACAGAACTCACAGGCTTAATATTTTTTTTAACACATTGTCCGTTTCCCACAGAGGCAGGGTGACCCAAAAAGAAAGAAAAAACTTGCATCATCTTTCAACACTCACTATCACTCATGCAGAGGCACTCAGATACAACAGATAAGATGTCTCTCCAAACTGCCAATATCCCAAACCCAACCTTTAAAGTGCAGGCATTGTACTTCCCACTTCCAGGACTCTTAAGTCCGATTAACCAGTTTCCCTGAATCCCTTCACAAAATATTACAGGCATAATACAAGACACAAAAATCTTTGACATCCCTCTGTTAAGCTCAACCTGTGTAAAAATTTGATGCACATAAAAGGCCCTAAAATCTGGAACTCTCTGCCCGAAGATTCCAAAGATTCCCTATCTGCCAACTGTTTCCAAAATACCGTTAAGAATACCCCCTCAGCTTAATGTGAACCTGACAGCAATATACTATGTCAAACAAATCCTGAAACCTGTTTTTATCCAATTTTGTCCCTGTTCTTCTTATTCAAGCTTTCCTTCAACTTTCCATAGACTGCAAGATAGGCATATACTATCTCATCATATTTTATTTTATTTTTTATTAACACATCGGCCGATTCCCACCAAGGAGTTAGCCTGTCTTTCATAGGCTTGTGCCTTTTCCTCCTGAGTAATGAAGGTCCTGTTTGGCATTTTCTTCCAAAACAGGCCTGTTTCATCACAATTAAACACTTGTTGGGGTTCAAATTTTTCAGTGTCTATGAACCCTTTCAATTCCTGCACAAATTTTTTAGCTGCACGTTTGTCTGAGCTGGCTGCCTCACCATGCCTCACAATAAGCTGCCCCTAATGCCATGGCATGCCAGTGGCTCTCCTTGCATTACAGTTTTATAATTATAACTACCAATAACTATGTATACTTGTAACTTGCATCAAAATAAAAATATTATTATTATTATTATTAACACTGTATGCCACTACGTTTCTTAAACCTCTCAAACCAGCCTTTGTTGGCTTTAAAATTACTCGCCTCAGCACTGGTTGCAGGCATTGTCTTGACAAGATCTGCGTGCAACTGCCTTGCCTTTTCACAAATTATCGCCTTGGAAATACTATCACCCGCTATCTGTTTTTCATTGATCCACACCCCCAACAACTTCTCAACCTCATCCACTGTTTTCGATCTATTTTTCTTTAACATATCAACCCCTTTTGCAACATTAGCTTCCTTGATTTCTTTTCTCTTTGCCAGGAGATGTGTTTTCTGTACATCCTGGCAAGCACACTCACACCACTCTCATATTTTTCTACAATCTCCTTCTTCACTTCGATGGTGTTTCTCACTTTCTTTACCACAGGGGTGCCACTAGGAAGCTTCTTTGGACCCATGGTGACTTATTTCACAGTGACAATCACTAAACCACCAATAAACACAACAAAAGTATTGTGAATGTTTGAAAGAGCGTGCTGGGTAATGTTCTCTCAATGGTAAACAACGCTAGACTGGCGTCCTTCGCCAGCGCGGGCAGGCGGACAGGTCTGGTACGGACCGATACACGAGTAAATGGCCGATACACAAAAAAAACATTGACCGAAAAAAGCACTCGAAACACGAAAATACGATATTCGGATACACCAAAACTCGGGGTACCACTGTAACTGTTGTACTGATAATATTACATAGTTTTATCTCTGTCTTTACTTCTTATGTCCCTGTCTGCCAGAACAATTCTCAATGAACTTAAATTGACTCAAGTTGTTTTCTATAGTAAGTGAATTAACTAATACCTCTCACCCTGTTCAAATAAGACAAATACAGTGGACCCCCGGTTTTCGTTATTTTTTCGTTCCAGAATGCTGTTCAAGTGCCATTACCAAACAAATTTATTCCCATAAGGAATAATCTAAAGTAGACTAGTCCTTTTTGACCCCCAAAAATACACTTACATAAAAGGGCGAGTTTGGAGCAGGACGAACACCGGGGGTCCACTGTATATTATTATTCCCTTTTGTTATTTTATAAATTGTATCTACTTTTAAGTTCCTGTTAATACTATGTATTAGACCTTCAAATATAAAAAATAAACTATGCAAATTTTAAGTATAGCTTAAGCCGTTTTGCCCAAAATGCTATGCATTCTATGGGCCTTCAGATTATTACATATTTTATACAGTAATTTTGAAATAAAGATTTGTATGTATCTGTACAGTGGACCCCTGAGTAACGAACACCCCGGAAATCGTACAATTGTGTAAGTATAATATTGTAAGTGCTTGTGGAAGTGTATTTTTGGGGGTCTGAAATAGACTAACCTACGTGACATTATTCCTTAAGGGAGTAAATTCGTTCGGTAATGGCACTTGAGCAGGCTTCTGGAATGAAGTTTTTACGTTACTCGGGGGTCTACTGTATAAGAAAGCATTACCTGGTAAACTCATGCGAGTCATTTAGCCATTAAGTTGAAGAAAATGATGGTTTTGGCGATGTACAGTGGTACCCCGAGTTTCGAACTGCTCCCAACTCGACCAATTATGGAAGTGTATTATTTTAAGCGTATTTTTGGGGGTCTGAAATGGACTAATCTAATTTACATTATTCCTTATGGGAACAAATTCATTCAGTAACGGCACTTGAACAGCCTTCTGGAATGAAGAAAGTTCAAAACTCGGAGTACCACTGTAATTGTTTACCGATGACTTGGACTTATGACGGGCTCTCTGACCAGTATGCATACCTAAATACAGTGGTACCTCGGTTAACGATGGTCCCCAAACTCACCCTTTTATGTAAGTATTTTTTTAAATGCTTTTGTAAGTGAATTTTTGGGGTCTAAAAAGACTAGTCTATTTTACATTATTCCTTATGGGGATAAATTCGTTTGGTAATGGCACTTGAACAGCATTCTGGAACGAAAAAATATCATTAACCGAGGTACCACTGTATGTATAATGCATATTAGAGCTTATTTCCTCTATTCTGTTTATTACAATATATGTACAGTACACTACTGTATAAACATTTAAAAATATACTGAAAATGTTATAAATGGTGCAAAGGTGACATTAACTCTTTGAGGGTCTAAGCCGTAATTCTACACCTTGTCCACAGGGTCTAAGAATTTAAAAAAAAAAAAAAAAAATTTCTTATGAAATGGTAGAGAATCTTTTTCTGAAGGTAAGTACGAAATTTGATGGAAAACTGACAAAATTACACTCACAAATTTTACGGTGTCAGTGATATTTATGCATCGGGGATTTTGGTCATTTTGACTCCTATTTTAGGCCAATTACCTTATTCCAGTTGACCAAATTCTTAGCTATTTCGCTAGTATCACTTCTATTTTATCGACTGAGCACAAGAAACTGCCCAATAAACTATTTCAACTACCCAATAAAGTGATCAGAAATTGGTAATTTGGCCAATTTCACACACAGTTCAAAATATGCCAATTTCAAAATGGGGTCCAGAATAAACAATGCAGGCATTCCTGGCACTAAAATAACATTTCCTTTGTTTATGAGTTACGTTTCCAGGCTTTACAAAGCAGAAGTGTTATAAGAAGAGTAGAGTATATGGAGAGTAAAAGAAAGTGAAGACAGTGGTGAGAGAGTGCAAAAGGAGAGCAAGTGATAGAGTGGGAGAGGCACTGTCAAGAAATTTTGCTGAAAATAAGAAAAAAATTTGAAGTGAGATAAACAAGGTAAGAAAGCCTAGGAAACGACTGGATTTGTCAGTTAAAAACAGAGTAGGGGAGTTAGTTGATGGGGAACTGGAGGTATTGGGTAGATGGAGGGAATATTTTGATTAACTTTTAAATGTCGATGAAGAAAGGGAGGCGGTAATTTCATGCACTGGCCAGGGAGGTCTAAACATCTTTTAGTTGTGAAGAAGAGCAGGATGTGAGTGTGGGGGAGGGGCGTGAGGAATTACGTAGAATGAAATGGGGTAAAGCAGCTGGGACTGACGGGATTATGACAAAAATGTTAAATGCAGGGGGCATATAGTGTTGGAGTGGTTGGTATTTTTGTTTAATAAATGTATGAAAGAGGGGAAGGTACCTAGGGATTGGAAAAGAGTGTGTATAGTTCTTTTATATAAAGGGAAGGGGGACAAAAGAGATTGTAAAAATTATAGGGGAATAAGTTTACTGAGTATGACAAGCAAAGTGTAGTTTAGGGTTATTATTGAAAGAATTAGAGATAAGACAGAGAGTAGGATTGCAGATGAGCAAGGAGGCTTTAGAGTGGGTAGGGGATGTGTAGATCAAGTGTTTACATTGAAGCATATATGTGAACAGTATTTAGATAAAGGTAGGGAAGTTTTCATTGCATTTATGGATTTAGAAAAAGCATATGATAGAGTGGATAGGGGAGCAATGTGGCAGATGTTGCAAGTGTATGGAATAGGTAGTAAGTTACTAAATGCTGTAAAGAGTTTTATGAGGATAGTGAGGCTCAGGTTAGGGTGTGTAGGAGAGAGGGAGATTACTTCCTGGTAAAAGGAGGTCTTAAACAGGGATGTGTAATGTCACCATGGTTGTTTAATATATTTATAGACGGGGGTTGTAAAAGAAGTAAATGCTATGGTGTTGGGGAGAGGGGTGGGATTAAATTATGGGGCATCAAATACAAAATGGGAGTTGACACAGTTACTTTTTGCTGATGATACTGTGCTTATGGGAGATTCTAAAGAAAAGTTGCGAAGGTTAGTGGATGAGTTTGGGAGGGTGTGTAAAGGTAGAAAGTTGAAAGTGAATATGGATAAGAGTAAGGTGATGAGGGTATTAAATGATTTAAATAAAGAAAAATTGGATATCACATTGGAGAGAGGGAGTATGGAAGAAGTGAATGTTTTCAGATATGTATTTGGGAGTTGACATGTCGGCGGATGGGTTTATGAAGGATGAGGTTAACCATATAATTGATGAAGGAAAAAAGGTGAGTGGTGCGTTGAGGTATCTGTGGAGACAAAAAATGTTATCCATGGAGGGAAAGAAGGGAATGTATGAAAATATAGTGGTACCAACACTCTTATATGGGTGTGAAGCTTGGGTTGCAAATGCTGCAGCGAGGAGGTGGCTGGAGGCAGTGGAGATGTCCTGTCTAAGGGCAATGTGTGGTGTAAATATTATGCAGAGAATTCAGAGTGGAAATTAGGAGTTACTAAAAATATTAGTCAGAGGGCTGAAGATTGGTTGTTGAGGTGGTTTGGTCATTTAGAGAGAATGGATCAAAGTAGAATGACTTGGAGAGCATATAAATCTGTAGGGGAAGGAAGGCGGGGTAGGGGTCATCCTCGAAAATTTTGGAGGGAGGGGGTAAAGGAGGTTTTGTGGGTGAGGGGGCTTGGATTTCCAGCAAGCATGCGTGAGCATGTTAGATAGGAGTGAATGGAGACGAATGGTTCTTGGGACCTGACGAGCTGTTGGAGTGTGAGCAGAGTAATATTTTGTGAAGGAATTCAGGGAAACCGGTTAGCTGGACTTGAGTCCTGGAAATGGGAAGTACAATGCCTGCACTTTAAAGGAGGTGTTTGGGATATTGGCAGTTTTGGAGGGACTTCTAATCTGTCATATCTGAGTGCCTCTGCAAAGACAGTGATTATGTATGAGTGAGGTGAAAGTGTTGAATGATGAAAGTATTTTCTTTTTGGGGATTTTCTTTCTTTTTGGGTCACCCTGCCTCGGTGGGAGATGACCAACGTGTTTAAAAAAAAAACAATAAAAATTTTTATTCACACCAAAAAATAGAAGATTTACTGTTATGCAATATTGTAATAATTGTATAAATAATATCAGCACATTCGTGAACATATATTAGACCCGCCAGCTGATGTGTATTGGACGCGTGACGTCATTTGTTTACTCTTGAACATTGGCAAAAATTGAACATTTCCGCTACTTTGAGCCCAATTTCAAGTTATTTTCAGTACTAAAACCAATCAAAATTATCTCTATTTCTGTAATATGTATCTTCCATTTTATCAAATACTAACACCAAGATACAGCGAATACAACCATAAAAACTCTACGAAAATACACCACAAATTCGTGGTCGCAGTTTTTTTTTCTCATAATGCACTGCGTGGTGCAGGATTTGTTTTATTTGGTGCACACTTACCACATAGATCAATTCTCTCATATCTAGGCCCATATTTACCACTCACAGCTTATCTAAGTGAGCTGATCTCATGGCGTAGAACTACGGCTTGGACCCTGGCTTCAAAGCTATAGAGCTATGGGATGGACCCTCAAAGGGTTAAAATAATATCAAAGATGGTTGACACAAACCCACCAACATTATAGTATGCTCCTTGCTTAGCGACAAATTCGTTTACCGACGTGGTCTTAGGAACGGAACTCCATTGTTAAGTGAGGAGAGGCTGTGTAGTATTCATTTCTAAGATTAGTCAGGTTTGTCAAAAACACTGCAGACTCTAGTTTAGATGTAGGCTGTAGCTGAAGTAGCTAGCAACTACACTATTTAAGCCAACATGTTAAAGATTGTAGTGTTTCATTTTGATGATTGATGATGATGAATGACACTGGGCTTTTGGGAGATTCTGAAGAGAAGTTGCAAAAGTTGGTGGGTGAGTTTGGTAGGGTATGTAAAAGAAGAAAATTAAAAGTGAATAAAGGAAAGAGTAAGGTGATGAGGATAACAAAAAAATTAGGTGATGAAAGATTGGATATCAGATTGGAGGGAGTATGGAGGAGGTGAATGTATTCAGATATTTAGAAGTGGACATGTCAGCAGATGGGTCTATGAATGAAGAGGTGAATCATAGAATTGATGAGGGGAAAAAGGTGAGCGGTGCACTGAGGAGTCTGTGGAGACAAAGAACTTTGGCCATGGAAGCAAAGAGGGGAATGTATGAGAGTACAGTGGTCCCTCGGTTTTCGCCGAAAATTCGTTCCACAATGCTGCTCAAGTGCCATTACCGAACGAATTTACTTCCTTAAGAAATAATGTCACGTAGGTTAGTCTATTTCAGACCCCCAAAAATACACTTGCAACAGCACTTACGAAAATACATTTACATAAATGTTCGAGTTTGGAGATGCACGAAAACCGTGGGACCACTGTATAGTTATACCAACGCTCTTATATGGGTGTGAAACTTTGGATGGTGAATGTTGCAACAAGGATAAGGCTGGAGGCAGTGGAGATGTCATGTCTGAGGGCAATGTGTGGTGTGAATATAATGCAGAGAATTCTTAGATTGGAAATTAGGAGGATGTGTGGGACTACCAGAGCGCTGAGGAGGGGTTGTTGAGGTGGTTCGGACATGTAGAGAGGATGAAACAAAATAGAATGACTTCGAGTGTATAAATCTGTAGTGGGGGGAAGGCGGGGTATGGGTCGGCCTAGGAAAGGTTGGAGGGAGGGGGTAAAGGAGGTTTTGTGTGCGAGGGGCTTGGACTTCCAGCAAGCATGCGTGAGCCTGTTAGATAGGAGCGAATGGAGACAAATGGTTTTTAGGACTTGACGTGCTGTTGGAGTGTGAGCAAGGTAACATTTATGAAGGGATTCAGGGAAACCGGCAGGCCAGACTTGAGTCCTAGAGATGGGAAGTACAGTGTCTGCACTCTGAAGGAGGGGGTGTTAATGTTGCAGTTTTATAACTGTAGTGTAAGCGCACCTCTGGCAAGACAGTGATGGAGTGAATGATGATGAAAGTTTTTCTTTTTCGGGCCACCCTGCCTTGGTGGGAGACGGCCAATGTGTTAAAAAAAAAAAAATCTTGATTTGATAAAATAAATTAATGCACAATTTAGATAATTAAAGGCTGTGTAACAAGGCCCCCAGTTAAGTTGCACGTGAACTTGTGATACCGATGTAAAATGTTCTGGAGAAATGGTGTAACCCCTTTGTAAAATTTCACTTATTACTATTACCTTTATTTTTTCACTCTCAATTAACCCTTTAACTTTCCAAACGTAGATATACGTTTGTACGCGTACTGCTCCGAACATAGATCTTAGTTTTATTTTTCGTTCCTTCAAATTTAGTGCAATAGGCCTGAGTCGCCTAGACATGAGAGAATGGGTCTGCGCCCTCAGTGTGCGCAGTATTAAAAAAATCTGGGACCACTTAGTACCTTGGGGGAGCACTAGTTCAACTGAGTGCCAGCTAGAGCAAATAATGTGGCAAACACCATGGTTTCAATGATGTCATGTCGCATTAACACTCCCCATATAAGAGGAAAGTAAAAATAGGTTCGATAAATACATGAGTGGTTGTGGGTGGGTATGAGTTGGACCTGACTAGCTTGTGCTACTAGGTCTGATGCTGTGCTCCTTCCTTCAGAGGATGTGACCTGACTAGGTGGGTCATTGGTCTAAGCTGGGGGGTGACATGGACCTGCCTTGCATGGGCCAGTAGGCCTTCTGCAGTGTTCCTTCTTTTTTATGTTCTTATATATTCGGCAGGCTGGCTTTGGCTGTCTCTGTGTCTATATCTCTGTCTATATATGTCTATATATGTCTATATCTGTCTATATTATCTGTCCTATATCTCTGTATCTGTCTATATCTCTGTCTATCTATACGTATATATCTGTAATATCTCTCTCTCACTGTCTCTCTCTCACATGTACACATAAGTACAGTTATTATACATAGTGTAAATTACGTAGGATAACCCAAAAATTCCAGGCATAGTGCTATACAATGCTTGTAGATATAAGACATAATACCATGACTGGCAAGTAATACGCATTGTCACTTCTGCATCACGTATAATACCTGTTGGCTTACGAGCCGCACTCAGACTGAGACAAGCAGACGGAAACACACACACACACAGGCAGACGGAAAGACACACACACAGGCAGACGGAAAGACACACACACAGGCAGACGGAAAGACAGATAAGCAGAGCTAGACAGACAGCCAGATAGACAGTGGAAACATGGAGAGGGTTCCCTGCTCCCATTCATCAATGTCATTGGGCTGTCAGTGTTATCTGACACTTGTCATAACACCATTCGTCAAGGAGTTTCATATTATACTCCAGGCACACATAGGCAGGCAAACAAAGACAGATAAGCCGAGCTAGACAGATAGATACACAGATATATAGACAGATAGATAGACAGATAGATAGACAGACAGATAGACAGATAGATAGACAGACAGATAGATAGGCAGACAGATAGACAGATAGATAGACAGACAGATAGATAGGCAGACAGATAGATAGACAGACAGATAGATAGACAGACAGATAGATAGACAGACAGATAGATAGATAGATACAGACAGTGAAAACAATGCAAGGGTTCCTTGCACACATTCATTCATCAATGTCACTGCCTTATCAGTAGTTATCTGACAATTGTCATAACAACATTCTTCAAGGAGTTTCATATATAATCCAGGATGTCTAAAACATTGCTGGGACCTATAAATACAGTGGACCCCCGGTGTTCGTCCATTTTTCGTGACAGAATGCTGCTCAAGTGCCATTACCAACCGAATTTATTCCCTTAAGAAATAATGTAAAGTAGACTAGTCCTTTTAGACCCCCAAAACTACACTTATAAAAGCATTTAAAAAAATACACTTACATAAAAGGGAGTGTTTTGAGCAGGACGAACACCGGGGGTCCACTGTACTTCGTATATATTTATAGACAATAGTAAATGACCAAGGCAGGTGAAATTGTTCACCTGTTGGTGTCATTGTGACTATTTGAGTATTATTTCAGTACCTAATATTAGTGTTAAAACAAAGATTGGCTATGAAATCACAAGAACTATTATAAATTGTAATTACCAGAACATAAAAATTGTATAAATTAAAATAAAAACTAGAAAAAAAAGTATATCGGCATTACTTCTGCAAGCGGCAGGACTTGATGTTGCCGTAAGGTGAGCATCCAGCACCAACTTGTCGGGCTTATATTTTGGTAAGTACTGGCCCTAAAATTTTTTTTTAGCCTATCCTGTTTATAAAAATGCGCTCTTCGTTTAAAAAAAAAAATGATTTTTTTTTTAAATATTCGGAGCAGTGCGCGAGTGAACGTAGATCTACGTGTGGACAGTTAAAGGGTTAATCAAAGAAAACTTGCATACAGCACTAATTTTAATATTTTAACTATATTTTTATTTACGTACTGTACAAATTTGCAATTAATCAAAAAGACATGTAAACGAATTTTGAAAAACAGTAACCAAGCTGACCTGATGCCTTGTGTGTTATTACAGCTGGACTTGAGCTGTAGTGTGAAGAATATCAGCTGATCGTCTGTCAGAAATCTTGAGGCACCATACACAAGGTCTGCCAGAGTATATACTCTTGGTCTTTTTCTTATTTCCTGTAGTGCACGATAATACTTCTGTTGCAGGGATGCCACTTGCTGGTTGTAAGTTCTGGAAAAAGTACAGTACAATGTTCATATATATACTGTGTATAATGAGTTTTAAGCAGACATGTACAGCCTCTTCTCACTTAGCGATGTACTTGTTTACCGACGCCTCAGACTTACGACGGGCTCTCTGACCAGTATTCATACCTAAATAATGTACGTATGTTAGAGCTGATTTCCTCTATTCTGTTTATTTCAATATACAGTACACTACTGTATAAACATTTAAAAATATACATACCAGAAATGTTATAAATGGTGCAAAAGTGACATTAAAACAATATCAAAGATGGTTGACACAAATTCACTACCATTATAGTATGCTCCTCACTTAGCGATGAATTCGTTTAATGACGTGGTCTTAGTAATGGAACTCTGCCATTAAGTGAGGAGAGGCTGTACATTATCTTAATCCATTAAAGATTTTGCTTGAATCCTTATCATTCAATTCCTCAATTTTTTCAACTAGGCACATTGAGCAAGCTTTTAACACTCTGGCCATCTCCCACCGAGGTATAATGGGATTGACATCCCATTATATCGAGGGTTTACTGTACTCAATTTTAGGCCACTACCAGTACCGTTAACATTATCGGATACCAATACAGTGGTACCTCGAGTTACGATGGTCCCCAAAATCGCCCTTTTATGTAAGTTTATTTTTTTAAATGCTTTTGTAGGTATATTTTTGGGGGTGTAAAAGGACTAGTCTATTTTACATTATTCCTTATGGGGATAAATTCGTTTGGTAATGGCACTTGAACAGCATTCTCGAACGAAAAAATATCGTAACTCGAGGTACCACTGTACTTTGTATAAATCTGTAGTGGAAGGAAGGTGGGGTTGGGGTCGTCCTAGGGAAGGTTGGAGGGAGGGAGTAAAAAAAAGTACAGTGGACCCCTGGAAATAGGCCGTAATCTGTTCCAGGAGCTAGGCCTAAAATCGAACTGGCTGATTTCTGAACCATTATATCCCATAAGAAATAATGTAAATACAATTAATCCGTTCCAGACACCCAAAAATATTAAAAAATAATAAATTTAAATGATATTAATTATATTTCTACATACACAAAACAACATTATTAACACATAATTATAAATACAATAAATAATAAATAACATTTACTTACCTTTATTGAAGAGAGTTGCTGGCATCTGGAAGATACGGAGGAGGACAGGGGTAGGGGTTAGTGTTTGGAAGGGGAATCCCCCTCCATAAGGACTTCAGGTAACAAGTCCTTATCTGGGGTTACTTCCCTTCTTTTTTCTTTTAATGCCATTAGAACCAGCTTGAGAGTCACTAGACCCCTGTCTAGAAAAGTAACTGTCCAGAGTGCTCTGTTTCTGGCTCCTCAAACATTTTTCCTGAAGTGCAACATGGCTCTGTCACTGAACTGGTTGCAGAGATGGCTTATTTCAGCTTTCTCAGGGTGGTGGTTTTCAAAAAATGTCTGCAACTTAGTTACTACCTCACCCTGTCCATCCTCCTGTGAATCAATTTCCTCTTCTGTCGTCTGATGCTGTTCCTGATGAAGCTCTTTCAGCTCTTCAGTGGTTAGGTCTACCCTGTGGTCCTCCACTAACTCTTCCACATCCTCATCACTCACCTCCAACCCCAGGCTGTTCCCCAATGCCACAATATCTTCCACAACAGGTACAGGGTCGTCAGGGTCAGGGTCAGCCTCAAATCCTTCAAAATCCCTCTTTTCAACACAATCCGGCCACAGTTGTCTCCAAGCAGAGTTCAAAGTCCTGGAAGTCACTCCCTGCCAAGCCTTACCTATAAGGCCTATGCAATGGATGATATTGAAGTGATCTTTCTAGAACTCTCTTAGGGTCAACTCAGTGTCCGAGGTCACTTGAAAGCACTTTTCAAACACTGCTTTTGTGTAGAGTTTTTTGAAGTTAGAAATGACCTGCTGGTCCATGGGCTGGATGAGAGGAGTGGTGTTAGGAGGCAAGAACTTCACTGTGATTGAAACTGAACTCATCAGACAAATAGTCTCCCAAGTTGTGAGGATGAGCAGGAGCATTGTCCAGTACCAGAAGGCACTTGAGTGGCAATTTCTTTTCCAGGAGGTATTTCTTCACACTAGGGCCAAACACTCCAGTGAACCATTCCACGAAAATGTTCTTAGTGACCCATGCCTTGGTGTTAGCCTTCCAATACACACACAACTTATTCTTGTTAACATTGTGTTTCTTGAAGGCTCTGGGATTTTCTGAGTGATATACCAGTAAAGGCTTCACTTTACAATCACCACTGGCATTGGCACAAAGCATAAGAGTTAGCCTGCCTTTCAAAAGCTTGTGTCCTGGCAGTGCCTTTTCCTCCTGAGTAATGTAGGTCCTCTTTGGCATTTTCTTCCAAAAGAGGCCTGTTTCATCACAATTAAACACTTATTGGGGTTTGAATTGTTCAGTGTCTACAAACCCCTTAAATTCACTGACAAACTTTTCAGCAGCACGTTTGTCTGAACTGGCTGCCTCACCATGCCTTACAACACTATGCCACTACATTTCCTAAATCTGTCAAACCAGCCTTTGCTGGCCTTAAAATCACTCGCATCAGCACTGGTTCCAGACATTGTCTTGACAAGATCTGCGTGCAACTGCCTTGCCTTTTCACAAATTATCGCCATAGAAACACTATCACCCGCTATCTGTTTTTTGTTGATCCACACCGCCAACAACTTCTCAACCTCATCCACTGCTTTTGATCTGTTTTTGACAAACATGTTAACACCTTTTGCAACATCAGCTTCCTTGAGTTCTTTTCTCTTTGCCAGGATAGAGGTGATAGTAGATTTGTCTTTTCCGTACATCCTGGCAAGCTCCCCCACATGTACACCACTCTCATATTTTTCAACTATCTCCTTCTTGACTTCGATGGTGTTCTTCACTTTCTTAGCCACAGGAATGCCACTAGGAAGCTTCTTTGCACCCATGGTGACTTATTTCACAGTGACAATCACTAAACAAGTAATAAACACAATAAGATTATTGTGAAATGCTTGAATGAGCGCACTGGGTATTGTTCACTGAAGTGTAAACAAAGCTAGACTGGCTCATGACACCTGCGCGGCGAGGCGTGCAAGCGCGGGGCAGGTGGACAGGTCTGGGACGCGGGCCGATAATCGGGCAAAAATTGGGCAGAAAAAAGCGATTGATTTTCGAGCTGGCCGATAATCAGACCAGCCTATTTGTGGGGGTCCACTATAGTAATATTTATGAAGGGATTCAGGGAAACCGGTTAGTTGGACTCTAAGTCCTGCACTCTGAAGGAGGGGTGGAGATATGTTGCAGTTTTTTAACTGTATTGTAGGCACACCTCTGGCAAGACAGTGATGGTGTGAGTAATGATGAAAATGTTCTTCTTTTTTGGATCACTCTGCCTCGGTGGGAAATGGCTGATGTGTTAATAAAAAAAAAATTATCTTGAGGGTCTACTGGTAATAATAATAATTAATAATAATAATACAACACAGAAGTAGAGTTACAAGTGGAGGGGGAAGCAGGAAGGGCTGCACAAATGAAGCCAAACTACAAGAAAGGTGACTACATGGGCATGAAGAACTTCATGCACTGAGTTCAGTGGGACAGAGAGCTGGCAGGGAAGTCAGCAGACGAGATGATGGAATATATGACAACAATTTGCAAGGAAGCTGAGGAGAGGTATATACCCAAGGGTAACAGGAGAAGTGAAAAAGCAAGGATGAGCCCATGGTTCACCCAAAGGTGCAGGGAAGCCAAAACCAAGTGTGCCAGGGAATGGAAGAGGTACAGAAGGCAAAGGACCCAGGAGAATAAGGAGAGCAGTCGTAGAGCCAGAAATGATTATGCACAGGTAAGAAGGGAGGCCCAAAGACAGTACGAGAATGACATAGCAGCGAAAGCCAAATCAGACCCGAAGCTGTTGTACAGCCACATCAGAAGGAGAACAACAGTCAAAGACCAGGTGATCAGGCTGAGGAAGGAAGGAGGGGAGGTCACAAGAAATGACTGCGAAGTGTGTGAGGAGCTCAACCAGAGATTCAAAGAGGTGTTCACAGAGGAGATAGAGGAGCCTCCAGAAAGGAGGAGAGGCAGGGTACACCATCAGGTGCTGGACACAATACACACAACTGAGGAGGAAGTGAAGAGGCTACTAAGCGAGCTAGATATCTCAAAGGCGATAGGGTTGGATAACATCTCACCATGGGTCCTAAGAGAGGGAGCAGAGGAGCTGTGTGTACCCTTAACAACAATCTTCAACACATCTATCGAAACAGGGCAACTACCTGAGGTATGGAAGACAGCAAATGTAGTTCAAATTTTTAAAAATGGAGACAGGAACGTAGCACTAAACTACAGACCAGTGTCACTGACATGTATAGTATGCAAGATCATGGAGAAGATAATCAGGAGAAGAGTGGTGGAGCACCTAGAAAGGAATGCTCTCATCAACGACGGCCAACACGGTTTCAGGGATGGGAAATCCTGTGTCACAAACCTACTGGAGTTCTACGACAGGGTGACAGCAGTAAGACAAGAGAGAGAGGGGTGGGTAGATTGCATATTCTTGAACTGTAAGAAGGCGTTTGACACAGTTCCACATAAGAGATTAGTGCAGAAGCTGGAGGACCAGGCAGGGGTAACAGGGAAGGCACTACAAATGGATCAGGGAATACCTGTCAGGAAGACAGCAGCGAGTCATGGTACGTGGTGAGGTGTCAGAGTGGGCACCGGTGACGAGTGGGGTTCCACAGGGGTCAGTCCTAGGACCGGTGCTGTTTCTGGTATTTGTGAACGACATGACAGAAGGAATAGACTCTGAAGTGTCCCTGTTTGCAGATGATGTGAAGTTGATGAGAAGAATTCAATCGGACGAGGATCAGGCAGAACTAAAAGGGATCTGGACAGGCTGCAAGCCTGGTCCAGCAATTGGCTCCTGGAGTTCAACCCCACCAAGTGCAAAGTCATGAAGATTGGGGAAGGGCAAAGAAGACCGCAGACGGAGTACAGTCTAGGGGGCCAGAGACTACAAACCTCAATCAAGGAAAAAGATCTTGGGGTGAGTATAACACCAGGCACATCTCCTGAGGCGCACATCAACCAAATAACTGCTGCAGCATATGGGCGCTTAGCAAACCTAAGAACAGCATTCCGATATCTTAATAAAGAATCATTCAGGACCCTGTACACTGTGTACGTTAGGCCCATACTGGAGTATGCAGCACCAGTTTGGAACCCACACCTAGCCAAGCACGTAAAGAAGCTAGAGAAAGTGCAAAGGTTTGCAACAAGACTAGTCCCGGAGCTAAAGGGTATGTCCTACGAGGAGAGGTTATGGGAAATCGACTTGACGACACTGGAGGACAGGAGAGATAGGGGGGACATGATAACGACATATAAGATACTGAGAGGAATTGACAAGGTGGACAAAGACAGAATGTTCCAGAGATGGGACACAGCAACAAGGGGACACAGTTGGAAGTTGAAGACTCAGATGATTCACAGAGATGTTAGGAAGTATTTCTTCAGTCACAGAGTGGCCAGGAAGTGGAATAGTTTGGGAAGCGATGTAGTGGAGGCAGGTTCCATACATAGCTTTAAGAAGAGGTATGATAAAGCTCATGGCGCAGGGAGAGTGACCCAGTAGCGGCCAGTGAAGAGGCGGGGCCAGGACCTGTGACTCGACCCCTGCAACCACAACTAGGTGAGTACAGTGATGGTGTGAGTAATGATGAAAATGTTCTTCTTTTTTGGATCACTCTGCCTCGGTAGGAAATGGCTGATGTGTTAATAAAATAAAATTATCTTGAGGGTCTACTGGTAATAGGGTGGTAGACAGCAACCACCCAGGGAGGTACTACCATCCTGCAAGGTGACTGTGAAACAGAAACCTGAAACTGTTTTACATGATGGTAGGATTGTTGGTGTCTTTTTTTGTCTCATAAACATGCAAGATTTCAGGTACGTCTTGCTGCTTCTACTTACACTTAGGTCACGCTACGCAAACATGTACACGTTTATGTATACACACTCATCTGAGTTTTCTTTGATTTTATCTTAATAGTTCTTGTTCTTATTGCTTTTCCTTTCATATCCATGGGGAAGTGGAATAAGAATCTTTCCTCCGTAAGCCATGCGTGTTGTAAAAGTCAACTAAAATGCTGGGAACAATGGGCTAGTAACCCCTTTTCCTGTATAGCTTACTAAAAAGAAAAAGAAAACCATCAAAGTGGGATGTTTGAATGTGCGTGGATGTTGTGCGAATGATAAGAAAGAGATGATTGTAGATGTTATGAATGAAAAGAAGCTGGATGTCCTGGCTTTAAGTGAGACAAAGCTGAAGGGGGTAGGAGAATTTCAGTGGGGAGAAATAAATAGGATTAGGTCAGGGGTTTCAAATAGAGTTAGAGCTAAAGAAGGAGTGGCAATAATGCTGAATAATCAGTTATGGCAGGTAAAGAAGGAATATAAATGTATAAATTCAAGGATTATGTGGAGTAAAATAAAAGTTGGATGTGAAAAGTGGGTTATAGTAAGTGTTTATGCACCTGGAGAAGAGAGAAGTGTAGAGGAGAGAGAGAGAGAGATTTTGGGAAATGTTGAGTGAGTGTGTGGGGAGTTTTGAACCAAGTGAGAGAGTAATTGTGGTTGGGGATCTTAATTCTAAAGTGGGTAAAAATGTTGTGGAGGGAGTAGTAGGTAAATTTGGGGTGCCAGGGGTAAATGTTTATGGGGAACCATTAATTGAGCTATGTGTAGAAAGAGGTTTGGTAATAAGTAATACATATTTTATGAAAAAGAGGATAAATAAATATACAAGGTATGATATAGCACGTAAGGAAAGTAGTTTGTTGGATTATTTATTGGTGGATAAAAGGTTGATGGGTAGGCTTCAGGATGTACATGTTTATAGAGGGACAACGGATATATCAGATCATTATTTGGTTGTAGCTACAGTTAGAGTAAAAGGTAGATGGGACAAAAAGAAAATGGCAACAACAAGTAAGAGAGAGGTAAAAGTGTATAAACTAAGGGAGGAGGAAGTTAGGGTGAGATATAAGCAACTATTGGCAGAAAGGTGGGCTAGTGCAAGTATGAGTAGTGGGGGGGGTTGAAGAGAGTTGGGATAGTTTTAAAAATGCAGTATTAGAATGTGGGGCAGAAGTTTGTGGCTATAGGAGGGTGGGTGCAGGAGGAAAGAGGAGTGAGTGGTGGAATGAAGAAGTAAAGGGTGTGATAAAAGAGAAAAGGTAGCTTATGAGTGGTTTTACAAACAGAAGTGTTAATAGAAGAGCAGAGTATATGGAGAGTAAAAGAAAGGTGAAGAGAGTGGTGAGAGAGTGCAAAAGAAGAGCGGATGAAAGAATGGGAGAGGCTCTGTCAAGAAATTTTGCTGAAAACAAGAAAAATTTTTGGAGATAAACAAAGTAAGAAAGCCTAGGGAACGAATGGATTTGTCAGTTAAAAACAGAGTTGGGGAGTTAGTAGATGGGGAGCTGGAGGTATTGGGTAGATGGCGGGAATATTTTGAAGAACTTTTAAATGTCGATGAAAAAAGGGAGGCTGTAATTTTATGTACTGGCCAGGGAGGTACAACATCGTTTAGGAGTGAAGAAGAGCAGGATGTGAGTGTGGGGGAGGTGCGTGAGGCATTACGTAGAATGAAAGGGGGTAAAGCAGCTGTAATTGACGGGATCATGACAGAAATGTTAAAAGCAGGGGGGGATATAGTGCTGGAGTGGTTGGTATTTTTGTTTAATAAATGTATGAAAGAGGGGAAGGTACCTAGGGATTGGCAGAGAGCATGTATAGTTCCTTTATATAAAGGGAAGGGGGATAAAAGAGAGTGTAAAAATTATAGGGGAATAAGTTTACTGAGTATACCAGGTAAAGTGTAGTTTAGGGTTATTATTGAAAGAATTAGAGATAAGACAGAGAGTAGGATTGCAGATGAGCAAGGAGGCTTTAGAGTGGGTAGGGGATGTGTAGATCAAGTGTTTACAGTGAAGCATGTAAAGGTAGAGAAGTTTTTATTGCATTTATGGATTTAGAAAAGGCATATGATAGAGTGGATAGGGGAGCAATGTGGCAAATGTTGCAAGTGTATGGAATAGGTAGTAAGTTACTGAAGGCTGTAAAGTTTTTATGAGGATAGTGAGGCTCAGGTTAGGGTGTGTAGGAGAGAGGGAGATTACTTCCCGGTAAAAGTAGGTCTTAGACAGGGATGTGTAATGTCACCATGGTTGTTTAATATATTTATAGATGGGGTTGTAAAGAAGTAAATGCTAGGGTGTTGGGGAGGGGGGGATTAAATTATGGGGAATTAAATGCAAAATGGGAGTTGACACAGTTACTTTTGCTGATGATACTGTGCTTATGGGAGATTCTAAAGAAAAGTTGCAAAGGTTAGTGGACGAGTTTGGGAGTGTGTGTAAAGGTAGAAAGTTAAAAGTGAACATAGATAAGAGTAAGGTGATGAGGGTATCAAACGATTTAAATAAAGAAAAATTGGATATCACACTGGAGAGAGAAATTATGGAAGAAGTAAATGTTTTCAGATATTTGGGAGTTGACGTGTCAGCGGATGGGTTTATGAAGGCTGAGGTTAACCATAGAATTGATGAAGGAAAAAAGGTGAGTGGTGCATTGAGGTATCTGTGGAGACAAAAAACGTTATCCATGGAGGCAAAGAAGGGAATGTACGAAAGTATAGTGGTACCAACACTCTTATATGGGTGTGAAGCATGGGTTGCAAATGCTGCAGCGAGGAGGAGGCTGGAGGCAGTGGAGATGTCCTGTCTAAGGGCAATGTGTGGTGTAAATATTATGCAGAAAATTCGGAATGTGGAAATTAGGAGAAGGTGTGGAGTTACTAAAAGTATTTGTCAGAGGGCTGAAGAGGGGTTGTTGAGGTGGTTTGGTCATTTAGAGAGAATGGATCAAAGTAGAATGACTTGGAGAGCGTATAAATCTGTAGGGAAAGGAAGGCGGGGTATGGGTCGTCCTAGAAAAGGTTGGAGGGAAGGGGTAAAGGAGGTTTTGTGGGCGAGGGGCTTGGACTTCCAGCAAGCATGTTTGAGCATGTTAGATAGGAGTGAATGGAGACGAATGGTTTTTGGGACATGACGATCTGTTGGAGTGTGAGCAGGGTAATATTTGGTGAAGGGATTCAGGGAAATCAGTTAATTGATTTAGTTGGACTTGAGTCCTGGAAATGGGAAGTACAATGCCTGCACTTTAAAGGAGGGGTCTGGGATAGTGACAGCTGGGAGGGACAATTCTCAGCTGTCGTATCTGAGCTCCTCTGCAAAGACAGTGATTATGTATGAGTGTGGTGAAAGTGTTGAATGATGATGAAAGTATTTTCTTTTTGGGGATTTTCTTTCTTTTTGGGTCACCCTGCCTCGGTGGGAGACGGCCGACTTGTTGAAAAAAAAAAAAAATAAAAAAAAAAATAATACAACACAGAAGCTGGCTAAAAAATCTTACCTCATTATGTGCTTGCTTTTGATCCTTCTTCCTCGTGATGATAGTCTGGGCTTGCTGCCATCCACCTCTACATCAGTGTCAGCTTTGCCTTCATCACTTGCTTCACACTTTGCTTGTGATGTAGATGGATAGTTGATGTTGTCACTCTCACACTCTGCATCATTAGTTAGCTTGGGGATTGTGAGAGGTGTAACACTTGTAGTCTTGCCTGTGGTTGTGATCACATGATAGATGAGGCTTTCTTCATCATTCACTATTGAGTTCTTACCCGTATACACAATTTGTACTTTGGTCCTACCACCTGGACCAAGCATCACCTCTACCTTATCTTTAAACTCATGTACAGGCTTGGATTCATTGATTGAATTGGATTTATTAAATATGGAAGGTGAGTAAATGCTTCTTTCAATATCATTCACTTCTTCAAGTACATCATCTAGAAAATCTTCATTCACCGGTAATGAAAATTTCTTTCCAAAAACTCCAACATAGCTACTAAAAAGGTCATCATATGTCTCTGAGGGTTCACTTTTTCTGCCTCTACCCCTGCCTCTACCTTGGTGTGTAAACTTAGAAAAATCATTTATTAAATTTACATCCTCCTCATCAGAAGTGTTAAAATCTGATACATAATCATTTAAAACTTTTGATCTTCTTTTCCTCTTTGATTTACTTTCAGTGTCAGTCTCTGCATCTCCTGGGTCCTCGGTACTGTCATATGCCAGGGATTTTGTGATTGTATTACAGGTTGATTTTTCGATATGAGGGCCAAAACTCGATTTTTGGGAATCGTTTATTGTGCTTGTCTGAGGATTCATTGTTTGAGGAACAGAAGCTCCTTTTCTTGGACGACCTCGTTTTCTTTTGAATACAACTTCTTTTGTCTCGCACGTTACCTGTGAATCCCCAAAGGTGTTGTAAGTGGCTTTTACTTCAGGCAGTGGCTCCTCCTTAACTGTTGTCATGTTTTCTCTCTTAACATCTGAGCCTGTATAACAGAAAAGACCAGTTAAGAATATTATAAAAGAGGGGAGGGGATGTTGTAGTTCAGAGGGAACATCTGACCTATGATGTAAGCTCACTTCTGGCAAGACAGTGACTGAATGAATAACAATGAACGAGTTTTCTCTTTTTTTCAGAGTCACCCTACTTCGGCAGGAAATGGCCAATGTGTTAAATTATGAAAAATTATTCATATCGTATTCAAAAGTGACAGGGATAGATGTACTTTTTAATATCTTATAGTTCTTTTCTTTGGCATAATATAGCACATTTTTCTCAACTGTTACTAATTAGTAATGCCACTGCTAAATTGAGTCAAACAAGTAAGCTATATTTTCAGCATACCATATATTTCAGGTGCATCCTCAAAAGTCTTTAACCCTGTCACTGTTGCAACCCCCTGAAATTAAGTGTTGCAGTTTAAAAATAATAATAATAATAATTTACTAGTATCTGAAATGGTAGAGAATCTTTTTCTGAAGGTAATGAGACCAAAAATTTGGTATTTAATGGCACAATAATGGAATTAAGCAGGTCCAAAGTTGGTAGTCTTGGTGTAATTTAAGCATTGGCAATTTTGCCCATTTTTTTAAGACAATTCCAATGATCAATCTGACCCAATTTCATTAGCATTCTTCTGTTCTATTACTTGAGCACAAGAAACTGCCCACTCAACTATCAGAACTACCCTATAATGTGCACAGAAGTTGGTAATTTGGTCAGTTTTACACAAAATTAAAAAAATTTCAGTTTAAAAACAGTCTAAAATAAACACTGTAGGGATTCCAGCCTACTAATTATAATACTCCTTCACCCGACTTGCCTTCTCCTCCTTCCTATTGTCTCTCAGTTGTGACTTGATAATGATTCAGAACAAACTTGAATGTCATCTGAAGTTTCCTCTTCAAATTAGTGGTTAATAGTGAAAAAATATTTCTCTGATCCATGTCTACAGCTAGGTCTCAATTTAAAGGAGGAGG
The DNA here is from genome assembly GCA_009830355.1 of Cherax destructor. Lineage (NCBI taxonomy): Eukaryota > Metazoa > Arthropoda > Malacostraca > Decapoda > Parastacidae > Cherax > Cherax destructor. The sequence continues at coordinate 23,823 of WNWK01015730.1, forward strand.
TTCAAAATCCAGAGTGGTCTATCAGATGAAACTAACTGTAACACAATATATATAAGTATGATAAGTGCAATTTGCAAAACATTTTGAAGATTTTTTTAACAAATTGCCGTATTTCCACTGAGGATGGGTGACTCCCCCCTCTCCAAAAAAAGGGGGAGGAAATACATTCACTGTCATTCATTCAATCACTGTCTTGCCAGTGCTGGCACCACAGTTCAGATGACTATCCAAACTGCAACAGTGCAAGCACTGCACTTATGACCTCCAGGATTCAAGTCTAGACTAACCAGTTTCCTAAATTACTTTCATAAAGAATAAATAGGCACAATATCGTGGCTAGAACAATACACAAATAACCTGCACACAGGAGACTGAAACTTATGATAACATTTCAGTCTGACTTAGAACATTAACTAGTTAATGGTCTTCAAGTCAAACTGAAACATGGTCATAAGTTTGTAAAAGTAATGATGGCCTGATTGCATTTAATACATTTGTCCAGGACCTGATATGCATCTAATGCATAAAGTAATGGACTTTTTTTTTTTCAACACACTAGATGTCTCCCACCAAGGCAAGGTGACCTAAAAATAAAATGAAAGTTTTTTCTAATTACAGTAATTTATACAGAAGCAGGGGGGTTACTAGTCCCTTGCTCCTGGCATTTTAGTTGCCTTTTACAACATGCATGGCTTATGGTGGAAATATTCTTTTCCACTTCCCATGGAGATGAAAGGAGATAAATAGAAACAAGAACTACAGTGGACCCCCGGTTTACGTAATTAATTTGTTCCAGAATGCTGTTCAAGTGCCGTTACCAAACTAATTTGTTCCCATAAGGAATAATGTAAATTAGATTAGTCCTTTTAGACCCCCAAAAATACACTTACAAAAGCACTTACAAAAATACACTTACAAAATTGTTCAAGTTTGGAGCAGTACGTAAACCGGGGGTCCTCTGTACTGTATTAGGAAAATAGAAGAGAACTCTGATAGACGTGTATACGTACATATACGTACATGTTCATGAATGTGTAGTGTGACCTAAATGCAAGTAGACATGGCAAGATGTACCTGTTATCTAGCGTATTCATGAGACAAGGAAAAGACACTAGCAATTTTACCATTGTGTCAAATAATTACAGGTTTCCATTTCACGTGCATTTGGCAGGATGGTAGTACCTCCCTGGGTGGATGCTGTCTACCAGCCTATTACCTACAACAGACATCTGTACCATACTATAATACATTAAAAAAAAATGTTAAGAACACTATCTTAATGCTATGTTCATAAAAATGTTCTGTTATGTTATCCTGGCAGTGTACTGCAGTATGTACGTATATATGCAATAATGCAACCCTCTGCTTCTGCCAGTGTTGTTCTTTTACTTTCTGATATTTTAAATACAGTTATCATATTTGCAAATGGAAACACCGAAAGAATTATTGCATGCACAAGCACCATTTACTCTTAATTTTTTAGTACAAAATTTCCCAGACTCACTAAAATGATCTTTACTAGATTCCGGCAGCAGTTGAAAACAATCCTCAAGTGGTTTTGGTGCATTCTGAGTTGCCACGTTCATCTTGGGCAAGGATGCTGCCTGTGGTGTGAAACTTAACTGGTCATCTCCCCAGCTCAATCTACTGTCCTTACTTTCAAAATCTTCTGCAGCTTGAATACACAGAAAATATTTTTAATGGCATGATTATTACCTGTTTCATGAAATAAAGGGATAAATGAAGTACAGTAATAGATTTATTGGAGGTAATTCATACTGTGTAGTGGCTTTCTTTTGTGCCTAAGAATGCTACATGTATATTACATGTAAACAACGTTATCTGTGTACTGCATAAAACAAAATAAAAATTTGAATTTGAATACAGTAAAACTTTGTTATTTGTGAAGGGTATGTTCCAGGAGACTCAGGTAATATCAGATTAGTAAATAATAGTGGTAGCCACCAGGTTAATAAAAGTAAACCTTCAATATAACCAAGTTTGGAAATATGGGACTAAACTGCTGGGTCAACTGATTTGTAAATAATGCACAAAGTCCATTAGTTACAGAATTGCCTATTATTTTTATGATCACAGCAAAACAATCACCATTACCAGCCACCCGCTTCCCTATTAGTCCAGTAAAATAAGGATTTACTGTACAGTATTTTAAAAGATGTGCATTTTTCAGTATTCAAAATGTTTTTAAAGCTTTAGCTAAACAATGAGTCTTGGCCCATGGCCGGGCTCAGAGAGTAGATACTCTCGAAACTCTTCAAAGGTAATAATATTATAATAATAATAATAATATAATATTTTTATTTCGTTGCAAGTTACAAGTACAGTGGACCCCCGAGTTTCGTAAACCCCGGAAATCGTACATTTATGTAAGTATAATATTGTAAGTGCTTGTGGAAAAGTATTTTTTGGAGTCTGAAATAGACTAACCTACGTGACATTTTTCCTTAAGGGAGTAAATTCGTTCGGTAATGGCACTTGAGCAGACTTCAGGAGTGAAGTTTTTACGAAACTCGGGGGTCCACTGTATACATAGTCATTGGTAGTTACAATTATAAAACTGTAATGAAAGGAGAGCCACTGGCATGCCATGGCATTAGGGGCAGCTTATTCTAAAGACTTATTCACTAAGTACTTAATACTAGAGAAATTGATTGAGTTTATTCTAGTTATATATTATTTCAAATTACAATATGATTATACATACTAACAAAAAGACAATACTAGAGAAATTGGTTGAGTTTATTCTAATTGTATATTTTATTTCAAGTTACAATATGTTGATGCTATACTAGTAAAATAACAATACTAGAGAAATTTATTGAGTTTCTTCTAGTTATATATTTTATTTCAAATTAACAAATATACTGTACCTGGAAATTATTCAGACAATGATTTTCGTAAATTATTTTTTATTATGCCTTCATCAGATTAATAAATACAGTGGACCCCCGAGTTTTGTAAACCCCGGAAATCGTACATTTATGTAAGTATAATATTGTAAGTGCTTGTGGAAAAGTATTTTTGGGGGTCTGAAATAGACTAACCTACGTGACATTTTTCCTTAAGGGAGTAAATTCGTTCAGTAATGGCACTTGAGCAGACTTCAGGAGTGAAGTTTTTACGAAACTCGGGGGTCCACTGTATATAGATAGATTAAAAAATTTAATGTTTTCTTTTTTCAATTTGTAAGCCTCTTAACCCTTTGGGGGTCCAAGGGGTCTCTCTGAAACTCGTTCTCAGGGTCCACGAATTTAAAAAAAAATATATATATTTTTTCTTATGGAATGATAGAGAATCTTTTTCCGATCATAACGCCACAAAAATTATGAAATTTGATCGAAAACTAACGGAATTATGCTTTCGCGAATTTAGCGGTTGCCATGACACTTACGCATCGGCGATTTCGCCCACTTTGAGCCCTATTTTCAGCACATTCCAAAGTTTCAGTCTAATAAAATTATAGTTATTTCGCTAGAACTCCATTTCTTCTATCGATTGAGTACAAGAAACCGCCTATTTACCAATTTCAACTACCCAAAATAGTGGTCAGTTAATGGCAATTTGGCCAATTTCACACAAATTTCAAACGATGCCAATTCAAAATAGGGTCTATAATAAACAAAGAAGACATTCCTGGCACTAAAATAACATCTCTCTGTTCATTAGTCACGTCTCCAGGCCCCTCTTACATTACTTTTACTTTCCATTTTGAATTTTTATTCTCACAAAAAATAGAAGATTTACTGTTATGTATACAACTGCATCACTGTAAAAACTGGTATAAATAATATCAGCGCACTTGTGCAAGAATATTAGACTCTCCAGTTGATGTGTATTGGATGCATGGTGTGATTTGTTTACTCCTGAACATCGGCCAAAATCGAACATTTTCGCTACTTTGCGCTCAGTTTCAAGGTACTTGTCATCGTGAAACCAGTCAAAATGATCTCTATTTCTGTAAAATATCATCTATTCTATAAAATGAGACTAAGAAAACGAGAATACAAGCATAAATACCATACGAAAATAGACTGCAAAGTCGCTGTTTTAAACCAAAAACATGGTCAGTTTTTTTTTCCTCATTATGCACTGTGTGGTGCAGGAATTTTTTTATACTGCGCACACTGACCGCACAGACCCATTCTATCAAATCTAGGCCTAACAGCCTGTTTCTGCTTGATTTGAGGGCAATAGAATTTAGGCGTACTAGTACGTCAATAACCACAGTGCGTAAAACGTACTTGTACGACCATAACCCCGAATTGGTTAAGGGTGCCTGTAATTAGTAATGACTAATAATATTGGCATCTCGGAGAAATTAAGTTATTTTATATTTAACCTCTGTATTATTTAATACCCTGTACATACTGAACATAGCTTTCATAAGTTTAAAAATGTAAAATATAGGGAAAGCATTGGTATTGGTACTGGCCTGAAATTGGGTATTGGTGAAAATTTTGGTATTGCTCCATCTGTAATTTCATATAAGTTATATTACCAAAGAAAAATTGGTAGATATCTTTTAACCCTCAGGGTTGAAAATTTAAAAAAAAAAAAAAAAAAAAATTCTTGTGAAATGATAGATAATCTTTTTCTGATCATAACGACACCAAAAGTATGAAATTTGATTGAAAACTTACGGAATTATGCTCTCGTGAAGTTATCGGTCTCGATGATATTTACGCATTAGCGATTTCGCCCACTTTGTGTCCTATTTTTGGCCAATTCCAATGTTCCAGTCTACTAAAATCATAGCTATTTCGCTAGAACTCCATTTATTCTATCGATTGAGTACAAGAAACCGCCCATTTACCAATTTCAACTACCCAAAAAAGTGGTCAGAAAATGGCAATTTGGCCAATTTCACACAAATTTCAAACGATGCCAATTTCAAAATGGTGTCCAGAATAAACAAGGCAGACATTCCTGGCACTAAAATAACATCTTCTCTGTTCATTAGTCACATCTCCAGGCCCCTCTTACATTACTTTTGCTTTCCATTTTGAATTTTTATTCTAACAAAAAATAGAAGATTTACTGATATGTACATATACAACTGCATAATAGTAAAAACGGTATAAATAATATCAGCGCACTTGTGCAAGAATATTAGACTCGCCAGTTGATGTGTATTGGACGCATGGTGTGATTTGTTTACTCTTGAACATGGGCAAAAATCGAACATTTTCGCTACTTTGAGCTCAATTTCAAGGTACAGTGGACCCCCGAGTAACGAATACCCCGGAAATCGTATAATTATGTAAGTATAATATTGTAAGTGCTTGTGGAAGTGTATTTTTGGGGGTCTGAAATAGACTAACCTACGTGACATTATTCCTTAAGGGAGTAAATTCGTTCGGTAATGGCACTTGAGCAGGCTTCTGGAATGAAGTTTTTACGTTACTCGGGGGTCCACTGTACTTGTCATCGTCAAACCAATCAAAATCATCTCTATTTCTGTAATATATTTTTCATTCTATCAAATGAGACCAAGAAAACGAGAATACATCAATAAATACCATATGAAAATAGACTGCAAAGTCGTTGTTTTAAATGAAAAAAACGGTCGTTTTTTTCTCATTATGCAGTGTGTGCTGCATGAATTTTTTTATACTGCTCACACTGGCCACACAGACCCATTCTTTCATATGTAGGCCTACCAGCCGTTTCCCATTTAATTTGAGGGCGCTAGAATTTACGTGTACTAGTACGGCACCGACCCTGGCGCGTAAAACGTACTAGTATGGCACCAACCCCGAAAGGGTTAATTACACTTTACATTTCAAATTCCAGTACAAAAATTAATGGATTTTAATAACAATGAATTAACACAAATTTCCCTAAAAAGTTAACTCGGCCTTAGGGAGTGGATTCTTAAAAAACATTGTTTTTGGGAACAAAATACAGAATATCCTTAGATTTACAGTCCAGGCAGACTTACAGCTGGGAGAAGAGCTATGTAAAATATAATAAATATACAGCACTTGTACAGTACATTACAGTACAGTACAGAGAATAAAAGTAATAAAAGTGTAAAACTGTACGTATAAGCAATGTTACAATAGTTTTCAGAACAAAGCATACTTACCAGATTTTGCATATACTTCGATGTTTGGAATTGCTGAAGGTGTTAGTTCTGGCTGAGAATTGATAAGAGCGATATCTCTTGAACAAAAGTGATCTGAGCATATCCATATCTTAGATTTTTCATCAGTTTCAGATACAAACTTCCTCAAAATTTTCAGCCAAACAGCACACCTGTAAAGTTCTATGTAACTGAATACATATTGTACATACAAGTTTAATAGACACATTATAACTGCCTTGTACCCAGGAAAAAATATTTATTATTCAGGTAAAATTAAGTACGTACATACTGTACACTGTATGTATACAGTAGTATACAGCACAAGTCAAATATTTTACAGAAATTTGTTTTAATTAAATACATACAGTGGTACCTCGGTTAACGATGGTTCCCAAACTCGCACTTTTATGTAAGTTTATTTTTTTAAATGCTTTTGTAAGTGTATTTTTGGGGGCCTAAAAGGACTAGTCTATTTTACATTATTCCTTATGGGGATAAATTCATTTGGTAATGGCACTTGAACAGCATTCTGGAATGAAAAATATCGTTAACCGAGGTACCACTGTATACTGTAGTAATGAATAACAAAAGCTTTAATTTAGATTTGCAATCTTTCACCATTATTTTTAGTATGTACTACACTCCACTACATTGGATTTAAAATTACTAACTGGTGTGGAACACATTTCAACGGGAAAAAACAAGGATGCTTTCTTGGCCCCTGTCATTAGTCAGTTTGTGTAGTTTTGGGTTTGTTGTAATACAAACTGATCATCCAATAGATATAACATGGCAGAAGATCATGAATTTGAAGGCAATTCTCAGAATGCAATGTACATAATACCTTATGCAATCTGGGTGTTAGCTGAGGCTTTTGGATAACATCCTTAATGATGGTCAAATGCATGTCTTGGGGAATCTCATTAAAATGGAGTAGGAAGTGTGCACAGTACTAAATAAAAGTTTCAGAGTTTTTACAAAAGAAGACATTCTATACATAATAAATTTAAATCCCAAACAGATAACTGAGTCAGAGGATTATACCTGGAGAGGGTTTCGTGGCTCAACGCCCCCGCGGCCCAGTCTGAGACCAGGCCTCGTGGATCAGAGTGTGATCAACCAGGCTGTTGCTGCTTGCCGCATGCAAACTGACATACGAACCACAGCTCAGCTGGTAAGGTACTGACTTTAGGTGCCTGTCCAGTTACCTGGAGTTTACTTGGAGAGAGTTCCGGGGGTCAACGCCCCCGTGGCCCGGTCTGTGACCAGGCCTCATGGTGGATCAGGGCCTGATTAATCAGGCTGTTACTGCTGGCCGCACGCAGTCTGACGTACGAACCATAGCCTGGCTGGTCAGGTACTGACTTTAGGTGCCTGTCCAGTGCCTGCTTGAAGACAGCCAGGGGTATACTGGTAATCCCCCTTATGTATGCTAGGAGGCAGTTGAACAGTCTTGAGCCCCTGACACTTATTGTGTTGTCTCTTTATCGTGCTAGAGGCACCCCTGCTTTTCACTGGGGGGATGTTGCATCATCTGCCGAGTCTTTTGCTTTCGTAGGGAGTGACTCCCGTGTGCAAGTTTGGTACTAATCCCTCTTGGATTTTCCAAGTGTATATAATAATGTATCTCTCCCACCTGCATTCTAGGGAGTATAGGTTTAGGAACTTCAAGCGTTCCCAGTAATTGAGGTGGTTTATCGCAGTTATGTGTGCTGTGAAGGTTCTCTGCACATTTTCTAGGTCAGCAATTTCACCTGCCTTGAAAGGTGCAGTTAATGTGCACCAATATTCCAGCCTAGATAGAACAAGCGACCTGAAAAGTGTCATCATGGGCATGGCATCCCTGGTTTTAAAGGTTCTCATTATCCATCCTGTCATTTTTCTAGCAGATGCGATTGCTACAGTGTTATGGTCCATGAAGGTGAGATCCTCTGACATGATCACTCCCAGGTCTTTGACATTAGTTTTTTGCTCTACTGTGTGGTTGGAATTTGTTTTATACTCCGATGAAATTTTAATTTCCTCACGTTTTCCATATCGTAGTATAATTGAAATTTCTCATCAATGAACTTCATATTGTTGTCTGCAGACCATTTAAAGATTTGGTTGATGTCTGCTTGGAGTCTTGCAGTGTCTTCAATGGTGGATACTGTCATGCAGATTCGGGTGTCATCTGCAAAGGAGGACACGGCACTGTCGCTTATATCCCTGTCTATGTCCGATATGAAGATGAGGAACAAGATGGGAGCGAGTACTGTGCCTTGTGGAACAGAGCTTTTCACCGTAGCCACCTCAGACTTTACTCTGTTGACTACTACTCTTTGTGTTCTATTTGTTAGGAAATTATAGATCCATCTACCAACTTTTCCTGTTATTCCTTTATCACGCATTTTGTGTGCTATTACACCATGGTCACACTTGTCAAAAACTTTTGCAAAGTCTGTGTATATAACATCTGCATTCTGTTTGTCTTCTAGAGCATCCAGGACCTTGTCATAGTGGTCCAATAGTTGGGACAGACAGGAGCGACCTGCTCTAAACCCATGCTGCCCTGGGTTGTGTAATTGATGGGCATCTAGATGAGTGGCGATCTTGCTTCTTAGAACCTTTTCAAAGATTTTTATGATATGGGACGTTAGCACTATTGGTCTGTAGTTCTTTGCTATTGCTTTACTGCCCCCTTTGTGGAGTGGGGCTATGTCTGTTGTTTTTAGTAACTGCGGGACGACCCCAGTGTCCATGCTCCAAGCACGTGATAGGGGCTTCTTGCAGTTCTTGATAAACACGGAGTTCCATGAGTCTGGGCCTGGGGCAAAGTGCATGGGCATGTCATTTATCGCCTCATCGAAGTCATTTGGCGTCAGGATAATGTCAGATAGGTTTGCGTCTATCAAGTTCTGTGGCACTCTCATAAAAAATTCATTTAGGCCTTCGACTCTCAGTCTTGTTAGCGGCTCACTAAAAACTGAGTCATACTGGGAGTTTAGTAGCTCACTCATTTCCTTGCTGTCATCTGTGTAGGACCCATCCCTTTTAAGTAGGAGCCCAATACGGGATGTTGTTCTCGACTTTGATTTGGCATAAGAAAAGAAATACTTTGGGTTTCTTTCAATTTTATTTATGGCTTTTAGTTCTTCCCATGTTTCTTGATTTCTGTAAGTTTTAGTTTGATGTTTGCTATTTCTCTGACCAGTGTCTCCCTATGTATTTCAGATATATTGGCCTCTTGTAGTCGCTCTGTTATTCTTTGCTTTTGCCTATATAGGGAGCGCCTTTCTCTTTCTAGTTTACATCTTCTCCTTTTCCTTAAGGGAATTTGCCTTGAGCAACCTCAAGTGCCACAGAGTTAATTTATTCTAGACATAGGTTAGGATCCGTGATGCTTAGGCTATCTTCCCAGTTTATATCATTTAGGACTTGGTTTACTTGGTCCCACCTTATGTTTTGTTATTGAAGTTGAATTTGGTGAAGGCTCCCTCGCGACTGATCACATTTTGTCGGTCTGGGGCCCCCACATACATGTCTAGACCTCTATTTTGTTGTGATCTGAGTACAGTGGACCCTCGGTTAACGAATACCCCGGAAATCGTGCAATTATGTAAGTATAATTTTGTAAGTTCTTGTGTAAGTGTATTTTTGGGGGTCTGAAATAGACTAACCTACGTGAAATTTTTCCTTAAGGGAGTAAATTCGTTCGGTAATGGCACTTAAACAGACTTCAGGAGTTAAGTTTTTACGAAACTCGGGGGTCCACTGTATATTGTTTTTGATATGATGACATTTCGTATCAGATCATCATTGTTAGTGAAGATGAGGTCCAGTGTATTCTCCAATCTTGTAGGCTCTATTATTTGCTGGTTTAAGGTGAATTTGGTGCAGAGATTTAAAAGCTTGTGTGTGTGCGCTAGTTTTCATCTGAGCTGCCTCCTGGTGTTATCTCTGCTACCACATTATTTGCAATATTCCTCCATTTTAGGTGCCTTAGGTTGAAATCTCCCAGGAGCAAGATGTTGGGGGCAGGAGCTGGAAGGTTTTCCAGACAGTGGTCAATTTTCAGAAGCTGTTCCTGGAATTGTTGGGACGTTGCATCCGGAGGCTTGTATACAACCATGATGACCAGGTTTTGATTCTCGATCTTTACTGCTAAAACTTCAACTACATCATTTGAGGCATTTAGTAGTTCTGAGCATATAAGTGACTGTCACATACAGGCCAACCCTTCCCTTTTGCCTGTTCACTCTGTCACATCTGTATAGGTTGTAGCCCTGGATCCATATTTCATTGTCCAAGTGATCCTTTGTGTGGGTCTCTGTGAAAGCCGCAACATTGCATTTGCCTCTGCAAGCAGTCCACGGATGTAAGGTATTTTGTTGTTTGTTGCTGGCTTTAGACCCTGTATATTTGCAAAGATGAATGTTGTCGGTTTGGTGGTATGGGGGGAGGGGTCTTTTTTTCCTGTCACTAATATCTGTTGTTCTGGAGTGGAGGCCATTGACTGTGATTCCACTCCAGAAATGATTGCAGTTGGTGTACGATTTCTGTCATTTCCTGCCAGCTTTTTTTCCTTCCTGGCGCTAAAAAACCTCTCTCCCTGGAGTGGCTTTGTCTACCCAGGTTTTCCCATGGTTTGGATGTTCTGTGTTGTCTTGTACCCTTTAGATGGTGTGCTTGGCAATATAGGTTATAGCACTGTCTTTCCTGAACTGATGAGTGGCACATTTCAGGGTGGAAAAGCTTACAGGAAGGGAGGTTGCATTTTCCTGTTGTCATATGGGCACGACATTTTCTGGGGTGGTCAAAGTTGCATGTCCCATCTGTTTTCCCAGATATTCCATGCCTGCAGATACCAAGTGCATAATATTTGCATAGTCCTGGTTTCTGTTTGCCTTGTTTTTTTGTGACTGTGTTCCCTATTGTATTCCCTACTGGTGCGTGTTTTCCTGTCTCATTTCTATCTTCTACACTAGTGCTAACAATGGAGCCTTCATCAGTTGTTTCTGGTAATTTATCTTCAATATTTCCTAGGGCATCCCCTTGTTTACTATCTACTGTGGTATTGCTAGTTTGTAACATTGGTTTTTGTGTGTCCTTGTCTACACCTGTTTCCCCACTAGAGCTCCTGTCCCCCTTCAGGCCACCATCATTTATTTCTCCATTCTTACCGTTATTGTCCACCCGGACATCATTTGTATCAGGGGCGATAGCACCATCTGGCCCAGATTTTTTATTTTCCCAACTGTTATAGAATGCTGTCATGTTTTTTATGAAGGCCGGTTTAATGTTATCATCTTTTAATATCAATGTAATTTTATTCCAGTGCCTTCCATAAGACAGCCAGGGGTCTATTGGTAATCCCCCTTATGTATGCTGGGAGGCAGTTGAACAGTCTTGGGTCCCGGACACTTATTGTGTTGTCTCTCAGTGCACTCGTGGCACCCCTGCTTTTCATTGGGAAATATTGCATCTCCTGCCGAGTCTTTTGCTTTCATAGGGATATTATTATTATTATAATTATGGGGAAGCACTAAACCCGTAGGATTATACAGCACCTGTGGGAGGGGGGGATGGAAGGCATTGAGGCTCAATTCAGGGAACTGGAGAACAGATCCAATTCCCTAGATCAAGAGCCCCTCACCAGCGTCAAGGAACCTCCCTTGAGGAGGGCTTTCATAGGGATAGCGAGATAACTAAAATAAATAATAAAGAAATTTTACCAGATGTTTACAAAAATTAAAAGAGGAGGCAGTAAGTGACTGATGCTCTTAATTGAATATGGAGTGTCTAAAATTATAACCTGTCCTGGAAGTCAACGCTCTCACTTCACACACTGAGTGTCCACAGTTCGATTCCTGGTAAGGGTGGAAACATTGGGCGAGTTTCCTTACACCTGTTCTCCCGTTCATCTAGCAAAAAAGTAGGTATACTTGGGTGTTAATAATATCTTTATTTACTACAAGTACATGTACTGTACATGGTATACAGGCCTAGCTGACATCAATGATTATAATAATAATATATAGAAAGCCGCTTGTTATGCATAGCATTTCGGCCAAATTAGGTCATTGTCCCAGGATGCAACCCACACCAGTCGACTAACTCCCAGGTACCCATTTTACTGATGGGTGAACATAAGACAACCAATGTAAATAAACACACCCAATGTTTCTACCCATGCTGGGAATCGAACGCAGACCCTCACCATGTGAAGCGAGAGCTTTAGCCACCAGGCCACGGGGCACCTGTTAGTCGACTAGTTTGGGTCGCATCCTGGGGGACAAGATTGAGGACCACAGTGGAAATAAGACAGACAGTCCCTCGATGATGCACTGATTTTCTTGGGTTATCCTGGGTGGCTAACCCTCTGGGGTTAAAAATCCGAAAATCTTATAAACCTGGAGCCAAGTTTGCTTTGATTACTTCAAAATAATACCGTAAACAGTTTACGATAAGCATTCTCAGAAGAACTCATCTACCATCACTGGAATGTATATCATTATTAAAACAAAAACTTCAGAGGCTAAAATTTCCTATGTAATCAAAACAGTGGAATACAGTACACAATACCCGGTAGTAAGTTTATTCAGGTACAGGCACACATAAATACTGTTACATAAATTATCATACATAGCAGCATATGTATAGATTACCTAAGATAACCCAAAAACTTACTTATTTCCATTAGGTTCCTTACCTATGAGGATCCTCTGGCAGGGTGAAGTACACAGCATCAGTTCTGTACGTGGAGTTCCTGCAGCCTCTGATGCAGCAGCCTCTGCTTCCTTCACTAGCCAACTCTGCCAGACTTGCTAATATTGCATCTTCTACCGAACCATCCATGTTATGATATAAATATACAGTACGTATACAGATCTTCTTCTTCTTCTTCGTTGGGGTTTTATAGGGCCACTGACAGCATAAGCCGTATCGAGCCCGACTTCTCGATGGTACGAGGAAGATTTGTTGCCCAAGGCTGGGCGATGAAAGAAAAGGAACAAAAGTTCCTTTGTAAATAGATAGAAACTTGAGTTTCCGATTAGGTCCGGTCCCCTTGCCAAGCCCCAGCAAAGCGGGACCCCCACACCCCCACCTGAGTACAGCAACCGGCTTCCCACCAAAGACCGTTAAATAATTATCCGCAGAGCGGAAAAAATGGAGCTGGCTAAAAGTAAGCCGATGAACAGGTGCCCCTCCTGTAGCGTGCCCGGCGGGCAAAATAGATGAGGACAAGCGTCCCAGAGAGAACGGGGGAAATTTGTCACTGATACTCAGGCGAGAGAGTGACGTCCACACCCGACGAAGGCTGGCGCAGAAGTCTACGTATACAGATCTTTCTTCTTAGTCTTCTTGTTGGGCTTATAAGGGCCACTGACAGCTTATGCAGTATCGAGCCCTACTTCCCGGTGTACGGGGATGAGTACACACACAATAATAATAATAATAATAATAATAATTAATAATAATAATAATAATAATAATAATATTTTTATTTCGATGCATGTTACAAGTGTACATTGTTATTGGTAGTTACAATTATAAAACTGTAATGCAAGGAGAGCCACTGGCATGCCATGGCATTAGGGGCAGCTTATTCTAAAGACTTATTCACTAAGTACTTAATACTAGAGAAATTGATTGAGTTTATTCTAGTTATGTATTATTTCAAAGTACTATATGATTATACATACTATTAAAAGACAATACTAGAGAAATTGGTTGAGTTTAATCTAGTTGTATATTTTATTTCAAGTTACAATATGTTGATGCTATACTAGTATAATAACAATACTAGAAAAAATTATTGAGTTTCTTCTACTTATATAATTTATCTCAAATTAACAAAATGATGATATTATACTATTTTAAATGACAATATGATGATATGAAATTGCAACAAGTGTTAAGGAGGATGACAATATAAAACTGAGATTATCTTAATAATAATAATAATAATAATAATAATAATATCTTTATTTACTACAAGTACATGTACAAAGTATACAGGCCTAGCTGACATCAATGACTTACTACTATATAGAAAGTCCCTTGTTATGCAGAGCATTTCGGGCAAATTAGGTCCTTGTCCCAGGATGCGACCCACACCAGTCGACTAACTCCCAGGTACCCATTTTACTTATGGGTGAACATAGACAACCGGTGTAAAGAAACACGCCCAATGTTTCTACCCGAGCTGGGAATCGAACGCAGATCCTCGCTGTGTGAAGCGAGAGCTTTAGCGATCAGGCCACGGGAACATTGGGTTTGAAAGTTTGTTACAGTATGAGTATTTAATATAGGGTGAGCAGGTGATTTTTGAGAAGAGTCTTGAATTGTTCCAGTCACGGTATTGTGCCTTTTTTGTTATTTACGGGGATGAGATATTGCCCATAGTTAGACCATGAAATAAAAGGAAGTAAGTTTACACAGGTACAGGTACACATAAATACAGTTACATAAATTATCATACATAGCAGCCTATGTGTAGATTACCTAGGATAACCCAAAAAAGTCAAAGTTACTTATTTCCATTGAGGTCCTTGACTTATTTCCATTGGCAGTCCCTTCGTAAATAGAAACAGAAACTAGAAGTTTCTAAATAGACCATGTGGACTCGCCAATTATTATTATTATTATTATTATTATAATCAGAAAGAAGCGCTAAAGTGGACTCGCCAAGCTCCAGCAGATTATTATTATCATTATTATAATCAACACTAAGCGGTAAATCCACAAGAGTGATACAGCCCTGCAGCTCCAACAGAGCGGAACGCCCACACTGGAGTTCAGTAACCGGCTTCCCACTAAAACCATTAAAAAAATATCAGAGAACGGAAAAATGGAGCTGGCTAAAATTGAGCCGATGACAGGTGCCCCTCCTGTAATGTGCCCGGCTGGCAAACTAAGATGAGGACAAGTGTCCCAGAGAGAATTGGAGAAATTTGTTACTGATACTCAGGCAAGAGCAGTGGCGTCGTAAGGGAAAATCGCGTGCCGCCCCGGGTGACACCATCAAGGGGCGACAGTTTTTAGTTTAATATATTTATTATGCACCCCATACCCATCCTGTGGGCGTTAGTCAAAAGATTAGAGGTACATAATGGGTCCAGGGACTGGACCTCAAAGTTTTGATAGCTGAGCAAGTTACAAAGGTAATGAACTCAGGTAGATCTGGTCACAATCATGACAAGTTACAAAGGTATTTACAGATTATAGAAATTTGTCTTTGGACTGCCTCCTTGAAAGCTGCCCTCTGGCAAGCACTGATGACACCGACACTCTGAGACGCTTCTCTCAGACTTACAAGTGGCTTATGGACAGAATTTCTAGCTGACTGCAGTCGAAAGAATTCCCATCTATATGCACGACTAACAAGGGGTTTAACTTACTTGATGGTGTAGAATATGTTTCTCTGTCTTCCAAATTCTCTAAGCTTTAGTCCTCTATGGACTCTTCCCTTGAAAGACGCGTGCCGGGAAGACTTAATTCTGCAAGATTCAAGTGGTATTAGTGTCTTGCCCTAAACTCAGAAATCCCAAACTCAAAGGGGGTTATCCTCTAAGCAATATCTAAGCAGTATGGGACACTAGCTTCCAGACTTGAACTTAAGAGATGACGCTGGTACATACCAATATAATAGCGTCTGTCTGCTTGAGACCCACAGATAACTCACTAACGTTTCCCCCAGAAAACTGGCCAGATACTGAGAGAAAGGAAGTTATAGTCTTACTGTAATGGGTCTGGATGGAGAAAGATATCCACAGTACTTCGGGATGTCTCCTCCGAGTCCCCACACAGATGTTGGGAGTCATGTGGGGAATGCTGCCCTGGTTGCAGCACTTGTTCACTCGTTGAAGTCTGGTCTGAGAAGGACCCAGGTCACGCGTCGTGAGTCCCACACTGCTTGACCTCAGCATGGGATTGCCATTTCACTTTGGCCTATTGTAGTGGTTGTAAGTTAATAAAAGCCAGAGTACAATAACAATTGTATACTCTCCACGGCCGCTCCATAACAACAACAACAATAACAACAACTATAAATGACTGACCCAAACAAACATAGTATTTAATCCTCCTACTGCTCCCAACCCCTTACATTCCTTCTTTTCTAAATTACATTATATCATCACCACAGATGGAATGGTTACCATATCATCCAACTTATAAATCCAACCTATCTGGAGGTTTGACAACTCTGCTGGAACGCCGGAGAATTATAGAGTTTGCACTGTCCTGAGGTGCCCCCTCTTCTCTCACACTGCTGTTTCCCTTATCAAACCTCCCAGGAGGTTCTTCCTGCATGCTAACCTGCTCTTTAAGTTTATTACCATAATTGTCTATTGTGGGCAGTTCCTCTAAACCACTCCTTACCACTTCTGGTACTGTTGGAATCAGTGGTTGCTCTCCACTCCTAAACCTTGGCATGAGTTGATCTATATGCCTTTTCCATATCATGTTACCAAAACCTCTAATTAACACTTTGTAATTTCTAACCCCTAATATCTCCACAATTTTTCCTTCTACCCAAGGGTCACCTATCCCAAAGTTTCTTGCATACACAGCATCGTCAACTTTAAATTGCTTCACCTCTCCTTGAAAGCCACCATCAGGCATCGTAGGCAATGAATTGTCCTCTTTAACATGACATTTGACAGCCGAAACCGAGACTTTAAAATTCCTATGAAACATCATTTCTGCTGGTGTCTTATTAGTGGAGGAATGAACAGTTTTCCTATGGTTATATAAGAACCTACATAATCTGGTATTGAGAGATCCTTTTGTAAACTTGTGTAACCCTTCCTTCAATGTCCTTACCGCCCTTTCTGCCAGACCATTTGATGATGGATGGTATGGGGCTGTAGTAACATGTTCAATACTATTCTTACTAAAGAAGGCTTCCAGTTCTTGGGATACAAAGTATGCAGCATTATCTGACACAACTATGTCTGGTAACCCAAAATTACAAAAGGATTTCCTCAGTAACTCAGTAGTAACTGTGGATGTCATAGAACTAGTGACTTGCACATCTAAGAATTTTGAAAAGGAATCCACAATTACCAAAAAATATTTGCCCTCAACTGGACCTGCATAGTCTATATGCACTCTAGACCATGGTTTCCCAGTGCTGGGCCAAGATAGGACAGGAGATGAAATTGGCTTAAAATTCTGAAAACAAATGGGACAACTCTTTGTCACTTCTGCAATATCTTGGTCCATCTTTGGCCACCAGACCCACTGCCTAGCTTCTGCTTTCATAGCATTGATACCATTATGACCTTTATGCAGATGCTCCAATACCTTACATCTTAACTTTACAGGCACTACCACTCTATTCCTATACAATAATACATCATTATGAACAGTCAGATCTGATTTGACTGAATTATAGTCAGATAAAAATACACTATTTTTACCCCATCCATATTTAACATTATTTACTACTTGGGGTAATACAGCATCTATCTCAGTTTCCTCTTTGATTTTGTCAAAAGATAAATGTTGGAAATCGAAGGATGCTGGAGATAGGTTTACTAGAATCTACCCTAAAATTATCTAACATTTCTTCAGCACTGTCTAGTTTGTTAATTTTGGTCGATTCATCCAATCCAAACCTTTTTCACGAGGTCTTTCCCACACAAGTTACTATTATTGGATTTCACTACATAAAACACTTGTGACACCTCTAATTTATTATATCTTACCGGCAAAACCACCTGTCCCAGAAGGTTTATTTTCCAATTATCATATGCAGTTACCTTCCTAGAACATGGTTCAATGTGCCCCTTTATTGCCTCTACCCAGTCTTTGGATAAAGTCGAGATGGACGCCCCACTGTCAATCTCAAAAGGTACCTTTTTATTGTTAATGATAAACCCATATTTCTCTGCCTTAATGGAAAACCTATCCTCTAAGGCATATAAGCTCATCACTTCCTCATCTGCTGAACTATCTCTGCCATCCAGCACCTTAACTGACTTTGTTCTAGGATATCTCGGTGACTGCTGTGTCTGTGCTGTCCTGTTTTTGTCAATACTCGATTTTGCTACAGCCTTAGGAGACACTTTTGAAGATTTCTCTCTACACACTCTTCTCAAGTGGCCTTTCTTATGACACTTATTACAGAAAAAGTCTTTAAACCTACAAGTACTACTACTGTGCTGGAACCCACAATGTTTACATTTCACAGCATTAATCACTTGTACCGCAGGAGCAGAGTTCTGATCTGTAACAAATGTCTGTTCCAAGTTCAAAAGTTTGTCAAATAGTTTTGCAGACTGCACACTTTACAAATCCAAATTTTCTGCAACTAGGTGAGGAAAATACACTTCATCCACCACCGCCATAAACAACTGGTCCCTCACTCTGGGGTCAAATTGTCCCCCAAAGGTACAGTTCACAGCCAACGCTTTTAAATCTGTATATAATTCATGCAAGGACTCACCCTGTCGTTTCTTCCTCTGCTGAAAAGCCAACAAACTGCGGTGGTAGGCTGGTTTCACTGCATAATAACTTTTCAGTGCCGCGACCAAGTCGTCGTAACGCTTCGTGTGTGGTAAATCTGGTGCACACACATTACCTAAAACACTGTAAGTTTCTGATCCCAGTGACACTAGCAAGAAATTCCTCTTGTTATCTTGCTCTTTAATTCCTAAGTGAGCAAAATTGGCTTCCAACAAGCTTAGCCAAAGCTCCAAAGAAATTTTACGTGAGTCGAAAGGCTCCAACCTTCCTTGTGATGCTGCCATGCCGACCCTTGTTGTTGCTTCTGTAGATTTTAATAATCACCGCTCTTCTGCAACGTCCTCGGCTGCCACTATCCCTACTACTTCAGGCCACATTGGCCCACTATCCTTGGCTCTAATGATACCATCCTCGTCGCCACTGTAGTGGTTGTAGGTTAATAAAAGCCAGAGTACAATAACAATTGTATACTCTCCATGGCCGCTCCATAACAACAACAACAATAACAACAACTATAAATGAGGGCCCGGGTTCAATTCTCGGCGGGGCCGAAACATTTCGAAGTGTTTCGTTACACACACACACACAACATTCCTAGTGTCTAATCGACATGTGCCTAGGACAAAATGGTAACTAACTGACCCAAACAAACATAGTATTTAATCCTCCTACTGCTCCCAACCCCTTACACCTATATAACCCAATGTTCATCCATTGGGCCCTTAAAACTACCTATGTTAAGGTGCTAGAGCTACATTATTAATATCTAAAGTTGCCTCAATAATCCTACTATTAGTTACTAACTGTACAAACTTACCTAGATCTTCCTAGGGAAGTAAATCTATCAATTAACATGTGTTATCTCTCTACCTCGCCCAACTACTGTGTTTGTTTGGGTGGGTGTGTGGGGTCATAAACTCCGAGGACCTATCCGTGGTATGTTTAAGGCTCCATACAGCTCACTTACCATGTGGAAATTTTAGCTAGGAAGTAAGTTTCCACACAGATTATAGAGGTATATAATGGGTCCAGAGACTGGGCCCGACACCATAGAGCCTATAAAGAAGGTGACACTAATGCACAAAACATTGCTGCACCATCATAAGAGAAGAATCCTTCGTTTCTGTAGCCTCTTATATGATTACAGAGTACAAATAGGCCTATATAGGGAAAATAATTGATTTTGATGATGTGATAGATGATTTTGCAGGATTGAAGGCAAGGAAATGTAAGATTTGATTCATTGAGATGTTACCTGTACTCAAGGTCAAATCGGAACTAGTGTTTCTCTGATATTGCAATGTTTTTCTTTATTTTTCAATTTTTTTTTTAATTGTTGAAGATGAATAAATGTAAGATCTGTTGCCTGTACTCAAAGTGGTATTTGAGTTTATGTGTTCTCAATATTACTACGATTATTTATTTTATCATTATTAAAGTTGAGAAGTATTCTCTTGTTCGGTTTATAGCCCTTAAACGAATAAGGTGGATATTGGAAAGTCAGTGGCACTAGGTGACAAGGACAGCAATAGGTATTGTGGAAAAACAGAAATGAACAAGAAGAGTAAAGAGAAGGGAGGTTTTCTGAACATTTTTTATACTAATAGTCGCAGTGCGAGAAATAAGATGGACGAATTGAGATTAGTTGCAAGTGCAAGTAATATTGATGTTTTTACTTTAACTGAGGCGTGGTTTAATATGAAAAATCGGGACATGCTTGCTGAATGTCACATTCAGGGTTTTAAATTGTTCCAAGTAGACAGAAGTATCAAGGAAGGGGGGTGGGGTGGCACTCTATGTCCGTGATCATTTAAATTGTTGCATAAAAATGGGTATAAAGTCTGAAATAATACATACAGAGTCTGTCTGGATAGAATTTTCAGAGGGGTGTGAAAAATTTATTTTAGGCGTGATATACCGTCCTCCAAACTTAAATAGGGAACAAGGGAAACTACTTTGGGAGGAAATTGTTAAGGCCACAAGGCATGATAACGTAGTGATTCTAGGGGACTTTAACTTTAGTCAGATTGATTGGAATTTCTTGACAGGTAATTTAGAATCAAACGACTTTTTAGAAGTAGTTTAGGATTGTTTTATGAAGCAGTTTGTGACAGAACCTACAAGGGAAAATAACCTACTTGACTTGGTTCTGGCAAACAAGGAATCCCTTGTTAATAATTTAGAAATTACAGACGAACTCGGCACAAACGACCACAAGTCAATTACCTTTAGCATTGAATGGATGTATGATAGTAGGGATAATTCAGTAACAGTCCCAGACTTTCGCTTAGCAGATTATAATGGGCTTAGAGAACACTTATCAACTGTGGACTGGGGTAACGAAGAGAGCTATCAATATGACAGCTTTCTTAACACTATACAGGCAGCCCAAAGAACATTTATCTCGTATAAAGAAATTAGATCAAGTAGAAATGACCCAAAATGGATGAATAATAAGCTCAAATATCTTTTAGGGCAGAAGAAAGGAATTTATAGGCGCATAAATAGAGGTGAGGGTCATCTTATAAATCAGTATACTGACATTAAGAGGGACGTTAAAAAGGGTATAAGAAAAGCTAAATGGGACTATGAAATTAAAGTTGCTAGGGATTCAAAAACTAACCCAAAAAGTTTTTTCCAGGTTTATAGAACAAAAGTTAGGGATAAGATAGGTCCCCTTAAAAATAATTATGGGTATCTTACTGACAAGGAGAATGATATGTGCTCAATTTTTAATCATTATTTTCTCTCGGTTTTCACACAGGAAGACACTAATAATATCCCAGTAATTAATTTTTATAGTGTCCCTGAAGAAGATAAATTATGTAATATCACAGTCACTAGCAAAATGGTTATGAAACAAGTAGACCGACTAAAACAAAATAAATCGCCGGGTCCTGATGAGCTTTTTGCAAGGGTTCTTAAGGAATGCAGAATGGAACTCTGTGAACCAATATCTAACATTTTTAATTTATCTCTTCAAACAGGTGTAGTGTCTGATATGTGGAAGATGGCTAACGCAATTCCTATTTTTAAAGCAGGGGACAAGTCACTACCGTCAAATTACCACCCAATAAGCCTAACCTCAATTGTAGGCAAATTACTAGAGTCAATTATAGCTGATATTATTAGAAACCATCTAGATAACCATAATTTGATTAATGATACTCAGCATGGATTCACGAGGGGCCGTTCCTGCCTATCTACTTTATTAACTTTCTTTACTAAAGCTTTTGAGGCTGTTGATCACGATAAAGAATTCGATATTGTTTATTTAGATTTTAGTTAGGCTTTTGATAGAGTACCACACCAGAGACTGTTAAAGAAAGTGGCAGCTCATGGCATTGGGGATAAAGTGCTGTCATGGATCGAGTCATGGCTCACCAATAGGAAGCAGAGAGTGTGCATAAATGGAATTAAATCCGAGTGGGGATCTGTAACAAGTGGTGTTCCACAGGGATCAGTCTTAGGCCCGTTGTTGTTTATAATATATATCAATGATTTTGACGAGGGAATTACTAGTGATATGAGCAAATTCGCCGATGACACGAAGATAGGTAGGATAATTGATTCAAACGTAGATGTCAGGGAACTTCAGGAGAATTTAGACAAACTCAATTCTTGGTCAGAAAAGTGGCAGATGCAGTTCAATGTAGATAAATGCAAGGTTCTGAAGCACAGGAGTGTCCATAACCCAAGCACTTATAAGTTAAATAATTTAGAACTTAGCCATACAGATTGCGAAAAGGACTTGGGGGTTATGGTAAGCAGCAGCCTTAAGAACCCTTGCAAAAAGCTCATCAGGACCCGGCAATTTATTTTGTTTCAGTCGGTCTACTTGTTTCATAACCATTTCGCTTGTTCCTCCTTTCTTATGTTCTTATCAGTGACCTGGAAGATGTGAGTTGTTTCTTCCGAGCTCAGAGCTACAGGGTGAGATGTTATTCATCAAGGACGGAGTTGTGAGTTGTTTCTCAGTACTATAGAATCCCGGAAGACTCTGCCAGTGGCTCTTGTTTAACGGGGACTGCATGGCTAAGAGGGACCTAGCAAACACACAAGATGAAAATTAGACACACGTGCGACATCTGGGTATCTTTATTGTAGACGTTTCGCCATCCAGTGGCTTTATCAATACAGATTCTAGGACATAACTTGAAGACAGTAGAACTATATACAAAAGAGAAACTATATATACACAGAGAAGCATTCTTCACACAGGCAAGAAGTTTAGCCTCTGCATTCATGGGAGCGTGAGACATAAGGAACCTGGTTCTTTTGAGAGGAGAAAAAATATTCAGACTCTACAATCTTCCCCCTCTGACAGTGTTATGGGAATGAGGTATGATAGGCCTAGGAAGTGACCTACAAACACTCAGACAACTTTCTGTTAAATAGTCAAATCAGTTTTGAAATTCATTAAGGTTTAGCAGGGAATCGGACCAAGGATATTTTAGCACGCTTCGTGAGAAGCCCATCAAAATTCCGAGACGCCTTAGAGCACTCGGCCATCAGTGCTTCAAACTGGACATGTCACCCATCCGAATAC